>MU863675.1:82475-112951 GCA_033575675.1 Parathielavia hyrcaniae | reverse complement strand
CCGTGTCTTTGTCGGAGGTGTTTAGCGGCCGAAGTTGTTGCCTCCGCGTCGAAGATGTTGTAGCACTCGTGGCAAGCCCAGAATTTGCCGTCTGTAGAGCTCGAGTCGTTTTCTGGGAGCCGTAGGAGCAGTGTACCGTGAGCGTTAACCCAGGAAGGTCCATCCTTCAGCTTGAAGTGCGCACGGAGGTGGTAAAACCGTTTGTCGGGACCCTGGATCTTTGGATATAGCTTCGGATCCAGGGGGAGATCGATGATGGCTTTGGCGTCGCGAATTTGCTCCTTGAGGCTCTTCTTGGTGCCCATGGCACGGCCGAGCGCATCAAACGCGTTGAGGCGCGAGGGGATCATGTAATCAACGTTTGGCGTAATGGGAAAATCGTGACAACTGGGAACTGCGCGTGCGGTATCGTGGGTCATGGCGATATCCATTTCGGGAGGCTTGCAGGCGGGAAGAGTGCATTTGAGCGCGTTGTAGCGCGCAACGACGTTGACCAGGGGATGATTAACATTGACCAGTGGTAAAGGCCGTTTTTGGTTAGTCAGTTATGTTCATTTTTTGATCCGGGCCAAAATCTGGGCTAATTTACTATTTGAACCCTAACCCTATAGATTGTCAAGTCTGTCAAGTCAAGTCGATGCACCGACTTGACTTGACAAGTCTCGGGAAATACGACTTGACTTGGCTTGACTTGACTTGACTTGAAGACTTGACTTGGTGTATTTGACTTGTTGACAGCGCTGTCGGACGTCAAGCCTACCTAGTCCCTTGGTTCGCTTGAAATCGAGACCTGTGGCAACCCCCATACAGTGTTTGTCACTGTATTAGTTTTCAAAACAAGGAATCATCGTAATTAAAGTATGTATGAATAGAAGAAGGTGGGCGTTATACGTTGACGTCATTGAAGTTGTTGAAGCCGGTCCTTTCAAATCTCAACTGCGTCACCACCATTAAGGTCTGAATTTTAATACAGACGCAATGTTCTCTTCAACTCTCACTCAAACATCCCGGATTACAAACTGCATTTTAACAACCCGGAAGTTGAAGTTGGACAAACTAGTGCCTTACCACAGCCCAAGCAAACGCCAACTACACAACACCACTACAATGTCCGGCTCCCATTTTAGCAAAGGGGGCAGCTTTGAGCCGGTGCCGCAAAAGGCTCAGCATCAAGACCTGCCCGGGTAAGACATACTCGGTTCTCGTCATGTATCAGGATCCCCGTTGACCATCTCTATTCGTTCTACTCAGCCTCGAGAATAAGATGGAGCCATCCAGCGAGTCGACAAAGCTCGAGGGCGCCGGACAGGCGTACGAGTATCTCGCCGCCGGCAAGCTCAAAGGTTGCAAAGCTCTGATCACAGGCGGAGAGTAAGTGTTCCAATGCCTTCACCGGTTCTGTTTCGTCAAAGGACACTGACACGTTGCAGTTCCGGCATTGGCCGCTCCGTCGCAGTCCTCTATGCTCGTGAGGGCGCCGACGTCACCATCGTCTACCTCCCCGAGGAGCAGGCCGACGCCGAGGACACCAAGAAGATGGTTGAGAAGGAGGGCCGGAAGTGTCTGCTGGTCCCCGGCGACCTGATGGACTATGGAAAGTGCAAGGAGGCGGTGCAGAAGCACGTAGACGCCTTCGGCACCATCCATGTGCTGGTTAACAATGCGTCCAAGCAGATGATGTGCGACGACATTGCCGAAATTAACCTCGACAGTGTCGAGAGCAGCTTCCGCAGCAACATCCTGCAGATGTTTGCCATGACCAAGTATGCGCTGCCGCACATGAACAAGGGCGGGTCGTACGTTACCCCCTCCCCCTCCGGCCCGCCCGGGCTAGTGTCACCGGGCCTTCAGGTGCACACTACTAATTACACATGCATGTTCAGCATCATCAACACGACGTCAACCGTCGCCTTCCGCGGCACGGCCAACATGGTCGACTACTCGGCGACCAAGGGTGCCATCGTTTCGTTCACGCGCTCGCTAGCCAAACAGCTCATGCCCAAAGGCATCCGCGTCAACGCCGTGGCCCCGGGGCCGGTGCACACGCCGCTGCAGCCGGCGTCGCGCCCTGCCGAGCAGATGGAGGGGTTCGGCGGCAAGTCGCAGATCGGCCGCGTTGGGCAGCCCAGCGAGATCGCGCCGAGTTTTGTATTTTTGGCGAGCAAGGACGCCGAGTTGTATTATGGCCAGGTGCTGCATGCTTATCCGCTGGGAGACTAGATAGGGGGACGGGGAGAATGATGGTTTGTCGGGTCCGTCAGGCTATGATCCCTTTGTGAAGGGGCCATCAGTTGCGTTGTTCACGGTACCCCGGGTCTGAGATTAAAGGAGGACGACGGCAGAAGGCGGGAGGTATTGTACCGCAGGTGACTTTGTGCTGGAAAGAAGTCACGCATCAGTCCACAACATCTTTCGATTCACCACGTCAAGCTAATGTAAGTCTCAGTGCATGACGTGGAAATCTTCCCAGACAATACTAGGTTGGTACACTTGTGTAGCTCTCCTCACGACTCACTAGCTACGGTACCTCACCTTCCTCGGCGACATGTGGCCGGGACGAGCCGTCACACCACGGCCGGAAGGATAATAGGATGCATGACGGTGCATTCGCCACGTTGAATGTCCTCCCCCGTGCCGGTAGACATCCACAGCTGGACTCCGCACCACAAGATGTTCTTGCGACCAGCGGCGTTGAGATACAGCCGCTTTGTCACCGGGTCGACGGCGCCATACACCCAGTCGATCAGCGCTCCATTAACCTTCTGCGACTGGAGGGTGGTTTCAACGCCAAACTGGGGCCACATGCTCCCCGTCGTGACCGTGCTGACATACACGGCGTACTTGTAAGTGTAGGGCGGGATGTTGTAGGCCAAAAGGAGGCGTCCGCTGCTGTCGATGGTGAAGATGTATCTGTTCTGGATGGACGATTGGGCGGAGGTGGACAAGGCATTCCATGCCATGCCGCCAGTTAGGCCATTGAGCGGGTTCGCGTACATGTACAGCGGAGTCGCGTTGTAGTCGGTGGCGACGGCGCGGAAGGCGGGCACGTTCTGCGTAATCAGGCTGGCCTGGGCCGTAGTCGTCTGCGTTTGGGTGACCGAGACGGTTACCGTCTGGTCCAAGACGACCGTCACTGTCGCGAGCGCGGTAGCCGTGACGGACAGGACGTCCGTTTCGGTGGTCGATATGCTGGCCGTGACGGTATCAAGCACCGTCTCGGTGGTAGTGAAGGTGGATATCAGGGAGGCGGTGGGAGTCTAGCAACCATTAGCCCTTGGCTGCTCTCCGGGAGAATTCCAGGTGGAGCAGATTCACATACGCTGGTGGTATCAACCGTCACGGTGGTCGAGGGTGCTTCGGCAGTGACGATGGTGGGTGTCACGCCGGCGCACTTGCACGCCGAGACGTACTTGTCCCAGGACGGGCATTGAGGCAAACTGGTAGGAACCGCCGGTGACGGCTCAGCACTCGCGGCTTGTCGGCGCCAGGGGATGATGGTCGCTCCCGTAACCTGCACCGTCTCGGTGTCTGTCTGTGTCGCGACGACGGTCTGGGTGACAACCTGCAGTTGCGTCTCGGTCGAAGCCGTCACAATCGAGCTGATGACAACCACGGAGGTCTCGGTCGCCGCCGTCGTCGTCTCCGTCACAGTGACCACGTGGGTGTCCACAAGTGTCGTGTGTGCCGTCGGCATGGCTCCGGTCTCAGTGACGGTTACGGCATCCGGGATCACTGTGAGGGTGAGAAGTGAGGAGCATTCCTCGATTCCGTCGGCGGCATCCACAATCGCTACCAATCTCCAACCCGTTAGTGACCGTCTTTTCCACGACCACTAGGTAGGTAACCAAGGTTTCCGGCTTTCTCTCCGTAGGTACCTTTGAGACACTGATTGCTGCGGCAACAGGCGGCCGCAGCCAGGTGCAGCCGGGCCAGACCCAACACAAAAGGTAATATTCTCATTGTGCCAGCGAGTGAAGAACTGAAGATGCAAATAACCTCAAAACGAATGACTGGTCTTCGGCACTAAAGAGGGACAAGAGTTGGTACCTGTGTCTAAAAACCCCACGGGCATCGCCATTCCGCGGAGGGACATCGATCTTAAATTCGATGCTGTGCCCCTGTTTTTTCAAAATGCTAGCGTTTCCATTACTCGTCATGCCCCTGAGCATTTCTCAGAAGCTGAGAGCTGAGGTTACTTTGACCGCTCCATTTGGCCTAGATTGATGGTGCGAAGGATCCAACTTCCCGGACTATTGGGGCCTAGGCTTCAGGCGATTCAAGATCTGGCGCTGGGCAAGGCGGGATACCCCTGTGCTGGACTTGAGCAATGATCTGGGGAAGATAATCAGATGATGGCCGAAAACTCAAAACCTGCCCTAGGGATGACTTGCCAGGGCGTGAGAAACAGCACAGTGCAAAACGTTTTCCAAAACATTGTCAACCACTCGCCACGCTTAAGATATCGCCCTTGGAATGCCGGTTACCTAAGGTATCTAGTTTCATTGCTACCTAGTAGGGAGATCACTCCAAAATTCGACCGCAAGCGAATAAAAGGGGCTCTGCAGCATATGTAGGCGGTTCAAGTTCGGCAGCTTGTAATAATGTATCCATTGTCATCATTTGCACCTTTCGACGCTTTTCTATAACGTATATTTTAAGCGAGCGACGCAGATAAGCGAGCCACGCATTATCCAACGCGACGCGTTCCTCTACCCTTTTCCACAACATATCTCCATAACAAGTCATGTGTGGCCCCTCAAAAGAAGCCAGGCTTCTACTAGCCCTCGAAGCTCTTAAGAATGACGAGAAACTCAGTGTCCGGGCTGCAGCTAAACTATACAACGTGTAACGGGCTAGGCCCGGTGTGGGCCTCGACGACTCTCGGCCAGGACCAAGATCCCTGATCCCCCGGATGAAGCTATTCCCACTCGCCCCTCTACACATCGAATCTTCTAGCAACGCGCCCAGACCAACGCGCCTGCGGAGATGAGTATACTTGCGAGCTGCCAGAGTCTCTTGTCTTTCCTTTTCTTCCCCAAGTTCAGTGTACTCGTAGAGTCGTCACCAGCTAGTTGCAATATACTCCTGGGACCGTTACACGGCACATGCGAGCCATGACGTAAGCCATGGGAGGCACAGGAATCCTGGTAATCCTGTGACAATATTCTTGCTTCCGTTCAATGTGAGAAATCTCAAACATCTATAGATTCAACGCCTGCTCCCGACTTGTTGTTTGCACTCCGGACTTGGTGTCTTGCACCCAAGCAAACTGACCTCAAGATGTAGGGTTAGGGCTCAGTCGCAAGAGGCTCGGGCTTCCAGATGCCAGGGTTAGGAGACAATTTGGCCCACTTCTCTCCCGATCACTGCATTTCCTTTGCTCGACCAAGTGGAGTCGGCGATCACCCACCAACCTCAAAACGTCAACACCACGTCGCCGTCACCCGTTTCACGCCTTCCGTCTTGGACGCATCTTGGCCGTTCATTAACGAGGCCGCTGAGAGTATTCACTCACGGGAAGCAGAAACCTTATCTTCCGAGACATCCATCCTTCTGAGTTTCCCCCCTCCCTGTTTCAGGCAGCGGCTTCTTTCAAGGCAACCCCGGCGCAGCCCTGCGACCTGAGTTTGCGACCACTTCGCCCACCATCCCGTGCACCACTGAGCCTGCATACCTCTATTGGGCGTGGAACAGCTGTGTTGCATACCGTCATCAAGCTCGGGTGACCGCAGCTCTGGGGGAGATTACCGAGCTGCTGCGCATCTGCAATTTCTGCATGGCCGCTTCTGTGTCCCGCCAAATCGTCACTCGGATTATCGGATATCGGTCTTTTCGAAGCCCGACGGAAAACCCACTTGCCTCGCAGTTCTACAACGTTTACTCAAAGTGCGCTGCTGCTGGGTCGCCCGCCGCCAGCCTTAGAAGTCTCCATCTCCGTCGGCTTCCAACCCCGACTCCAGGGTACCTAGGAGACGCTTCCACCCGGACCTTAGCCTGCCAGGAGGTATTCCAATTCTGTTGGCACCAAGGTACCCGGTACGACCGCACGCTGATCCAATCCCGCCACTGTTTTGGGGGCTCTTCGTGCAGTTGATTTTGCTGACCATTGGTTCCGAAAGTCGCTGCGCGGTTTCACTGCCGCGTGGCTGGGACTGCCGATTCCGCACCGCCAGTCCGACTGTTTGGACAAATTTCTCACAATGTCTGGCCATCCGTCTTGGCGGTTGCTGCCAGCCACAGCCCCGGGCATCCCCACGCTCTTGGTATCGACCGCGTTCACGACCACCTCATACAGAATGCATGTCTCGGACCTGGCCAATGTCTGGGTCGAGAGCATGGACAGGAGACTCATCATCAAGCGAGGCTTGGTGGAGGACACAAGTATCGACCCGAGCGACAGCGACAACCAGATCCGAAGGATGCTAGAGCTGCTGCGGGCCGCATTCGACCAGACCGACCCCGAACACGCCAACACATCCATGACACTCTCCCCCGGCAATGACGTCGACTCCCTCGTTGTCCACGTCACTTGTGTGCTGCCACAGCCACTGAGGCCTTTCAAGTGGCCGTTTCGCTTGAAAAAGTGCCCCCAGTCGGCCATTGCATCCGAACTTGTGCTTCCCATGATCCAAGCACAGGAGGCTCGCACCCGCGAGATCGACCAGCTTGTCTCGCTTCTCCGAGAAAAGGATGTTGTCATCAACAGGCTGTTAGACAAGCTTGAAGCGACCGGCGCCGGCCTGGAGCACATCTTCCACGCGCTGTCTGGGAAACGCAAGGTTTCCAGAGCCACCGCTGAAAGCAAGGTGAAGGGCCTCGCCCCGTTTTCAGAATCCGATTTCAGGAGCAGGGTGGCCAAGCTACGTCCCGTCTCACAGGCTTCCGATGTCTCGGCCCTCCTCGGCTCTGTATTTGGCGCCGCTGGCTTGACATACAAGTCTAATTTGGAACTCGAGGCATCCACTGTTCTGAACGACTGGTGGACGAAGCTCACAAGAGGCCAAACCGTCATTCTATCCGAGCCCATTGAAGAGAAGGGTCACAAAGCGGTCCCCGCGCCCCCAGAGACTGAGCCCAGCAAGGAAGAGGACGACTTTCAGGTCCAGGCCACCCTTCCAGGAGCACGCTCCGCCAGGGAACGTGGCGGTCCTCCACCAGCAGCTGATGATGACGAAACGTCTGATGGTGAAGATCTTGCCGAGACCGGTGCACCATCACCTTCTCCAGTCAAGGCCGGGACAGCAGGAGGCAAGCTCGGGGCAATAGGAAGAACGAAAAGGCCATCGTTCTCTCCTCCGCCCCCAACCATGCCGCTGAGGTCATTGAAAGAGCAAGACCCTCCAACTGATGCTCGTTCAGAGACGGCCTCGGAAGATGAGGGGAACGACTCTGACAATTTCCCTTCCCCACCCCCGAAGCCAACGCCCAAACGGGGTGGACTGGGTCGTATCGGGGGCAAACCGAAGCACAAGACGCCAGTTTCCCGACCCACGCGCTCACCGTCCCTGGAGGTGCCGCCAGAAGAGTCCAGCCAGCTGCCGCGGCGACACAAACTCGGAATCATTGAGAAGAAGGCTGCAAGCCCTGGTCCAGATGCATCGGCTAGTACAAGCGACGATACCCGGGGGAGAAGCAAGACTCCATCATCCCAACGCAAGAATGAGCAGACACGCGAGACATCACAGGAACGGGCAGACCGTAAGCGGGAGGAACTACAGAAATTGATGGAAAAGCGTGCTGCTGCCGGGCCGGCGAAGAAGAAGCGGAAGTTCTGATTTTCCCCCTTGTCGATTAGATTGTCCAAGATTGGGGACTGCAGAGGTTCCCTGTCATCAACATCATCCACACCTGAAGCGCCAGTTCAACACATGGAACGTATCATCCTGGTTGTACAACAGCCCCTGCGTACCACCGCATCCCCATGGTTCTCTAGAGCCTCTCTCTGACGCGGTATCATATCTGCACGAATGCTCGGCGCTACACAATTGCCAAAGCCCGGAACAGTATTACTTGCGTTCTTGGTCGGACAATGGTTTCTATTTTTGTCATTAGTTAGAGGCACGGCGGACCGGACGAACACACATTTGCGAGTACCACACTCCCACGTCGCCCCAACACCATCCACCAGGCCACGAGCGTCCTGAGGTCCAGCATGATCATGTCGTCGAAGATACGCTTCCAAAAGCCTCAGGACGACGCGCGGAGACCCCCCGAGGATCCGGTGACCCCCACTGTTACACTGTACTGTGTTCCGTCGCCGCCCGCCCCTCCGCCTCCCTGGCTGGTAGTAATACATCCGCTCTGTGTCGCCCGCCACTCAAGTACCATGCGTCCTGCGGTCTATCGGCTGACCATTCATCTGGGGTTCAACAAGGCACTGCGTGGCGTTGTGACACGGAACATGAAGGCGGAACTCTGGGCGAGTCGAAAGGGTTGGGCACTACCGGGCATCCAGGGTAATTATCTGTTCCGTGTGGAACATGGTCGGCCACTTTGGGGAGCCAACATGAACGGAAAGGGAAATGGACCGTGGTCCTGTTAGACGTCGTGCTTCCAAATCGGAAACAAGATGAATGCGCAGGGACATGCACCCGGCTCGAGAGGGAAAAGAGCACGGCAGTAAGGGCCGAGTCGATTCCATTTACGGCCGGCAGCCGCAGCCGCGGCGCAGCGCGATCTGGTGTGACAGGTGAGCGGGACCCGATGTATGGCTAAACTTGTTGGAGAGGCTGTCCAAAATCTGACATCGAGCAAGACGTTGACTACCAGGTATCTTACCTACCTAGATACCTTGTAACCGCCGACGATCAGAAAAAAGAAGCGCTCTAGCGGGCCAACATGGCCAGGACATGCAGCCGGCACGCTTGAACGGAGCAGAAACATATCTATCAGATGGCTGACGTTCTAAGGCACTGTCACAGACAGTCAGAAAGATATAAGCCCATGTACTCTGCTGGCCAGACCAGTCTTCGAGTCTCCATTACGGAACGGCCACCGGGTACGAGAACTAGAGCGAGGACTGATGTCTAGCGTAAAGCGCCCCTGAAATCTAGCATTCCTTGGCCGGCCACGTCTCAAGGCCGGAAAGCCCCTGAGCATTTAGAATCTTCAAGCCGCGTTAGGACTAAAAGATGCCGGTGACAAGCTACTAACAGGAAGGAACCGGCCTGGCTCTATCACGGGGCGCTGCCAGCGCACACTTGGCATGCCTAGCCCAGACGGATTTGAAGCTATCATTCTAGGGGGCTTCACACCCTCACGTCATCTCCATCCGCCGCAGTCTAAAATTCCTTGCCGTTACCACCGGGTATCACATCAAAAGGGAGGGGAGATGTGACTGGAAGGTCATCGAATTAGCCGCATGGGATCACCACGACTCTTTCCCGTTCAGTGTCCAGTAACCTCTTGGCCTATGCATATCTAACGCTGCCGTGCGTCATGCCTTTTTGTGAGACTTTGCCCGATGAATTCTCTTCCAATTGAGCTTCTCCGGCCTAAGTCAGAAGTCCCTTGCGCAAAGATGTCTACTCATCACGAAGCAACTCCTGCGCTTGGGGCTGACAGTTGCTAGTGGTTATTGTGTCGAGCAGACCGCACACGCATCCGCTCTCATGAGTTACCTCGGCTCTGAACTACTTCGTCGAGGAGTCGTATTGTAGCCGCTTTTATTAGTAACCCCTTTACCACATCAAGATCGGGTGTCTCTTACGACCTGACCCCTGAGACGGAACCCGAATCTCGATCAACCCCTTCCACGACGTCAACTCCTATTTACAGGTCACCCGGCAGCTTGCATATTTGACTCCTCCCTGACTTGATCCGATCAATATCTGACAGAGGCAGCGCATGACAACACAAATGAAAGCAAAACGATATGAGAAACAGACAGGCCGAACCCAAAGCATCCTGGACAATCAAATCTCGAACGACGAAAAGGCGCATGGACCGGCCCGGTTCCAGTCCAGTCGGTCCTTCGTTCACCCCACTCTGCTGGTCTCAGACACGCAGAAGAAACAGCCTGAATCACCTTTGCTCAACATCTAGTTTATGGCAGAGAAAGTTCAGAATTCGGTGTTGTCCGCTCAAAACACCAATACTGACACCTCCCCCACGTGGCGCCTGAAGTCCTGGACTTCCGGGCGGGCGGGCGGCGGGCACCACGGATCGGGACGCCTGCATTGGTGCTACTGCACACCGGAAATCGGGATTGGACGTTGATGAGTCAATAAGCGAAGCCCACGGCAGCGACCCTGGATAGTACCCACCGTGACCTGCCTACCTTACCTGGTCGTCGACGGACCGACCGATGATCGTCGCTCCCCCGCGCTGGACGTGAGTCCCCTTCCCCCCTCCCGGCTGTGGCATGCGGCCTGCCGGCACATGGAGACGCCGGGAACACTGACCTCTCGGCAAATAGGGAGCCGGGTGTGGCATACAGCTTGCAGGATTGGCAAGGGGGTTTGGTTGTAGGGTTGCGGACGGCAGTTGAGGCTTTGATTACAATCTCGATCGCACCTCGGATCCTCCGATCTGGCCACACCCACTCGAGATTGCCCCGACGGAATCAGATCCGGCGCGCCAGCAACCCCGCCAGCGTGGCGCTATTCGTCTGCTCAGCAGGCAAGAGTCCGTGCAAGAAACGCCAGTCATGTTGACTTGTGACCATCCCCGGACAGCCCGCCTTCCATTATAACCCTACCTGGCTGCAGCGCGGCATGGTCTGATTGCTGCAGCCTCCCGACTCAGCGGCCTGTTCCGTGTCACACTGACCCGACTTCGACACTGCACCTCGCACAATCACGATGCCTTACGGAGTAGCTGCTGCTCATTCTCGTGGCTTGCCCAGTGGCCCCGTGCTATTGGACTGCATTCCCGGTTCCTGCTGCTTATCAAGGCGCAGTTCGATTCTAGAGACTGCCCGGCTTCCTTCGGGTGGGCTGTGCCGAAATCTTTGCCCACCTAGGCGGCCCTTCGGCCAGTATCATATTCATCAACTATGGTTCTCAGTTCTGTGCCGAATCTCCCGCCTCGCATCTTTTGAACGGTTGCTGGCATATCAAGGCGCCCAGGGCGCTCACCCAAGGTGCACACCTGTCGACTCCTCACCGTGGCACCTATCTCACCGAGCCGAGCTCGCTCCCAATGTCGCTGTATGACTTTCTTTGAGAAAAAGTAGTTCTTCGAGTCTTGGGAACCCTGCTTTGGCTCTTCAGTCTCTGCTTTTCACCTGTCCTCCCTCCTCTTGTCACAAAACCTGTTTTACTTCCGACGTGCAGTTCCGATACGTTACCACAAACCTACTAGCGCGACGAGGCGCGTTCCCCTCCCTGACTCTGGAGATCGTAACAACACATATTACGACAAAAAGGCCGTAACACTCTACCGGGCCTACTACCTTCTTACCCCTTTCCCCATGCCCGAGGGGAGTGCTGGCAATGTTCCACGGCGTTAGAGCCACGGGCCCTAACCGCGCCAAGTGTGACTGTCCTCTTCTTCTCCCGCTCTTTCGTCCTCCCAAAACCTAGTCCCAGAGGACGGGGTGAGGAAGAATGCAAAGGCGGACCGCAGCCGCCAGTGCCAGCAGAACAACAGTTACATGTGCTATTCCATTGCGTCAATGCAGATGCGGAGTCGAAACAGGAGCGTGCTGTTGATGAGCAAAGTCTAGCCGGGGCCATCCCGGGACTCAGGCGATCAGGAGGAGGTGATCGACTCGGGGCAGCCGGGATAAAGAGGCAAGTGTAAGTTATACGGGTACACCTAAAGAAACCATTGCTTGCGGCATGTGCCAATCTGAACGCTCGAAGAAGCAAAAAAGTCCAAATCGAGGGGTCACTTCTCACCCCGGCTGCGGAACGACGCCGTGCCTTAGTTATCCCGAATATCAGCGGACTTGTCTCTCCTCTTCCTAGTCACGCAACAGAGGACAACCCTCTCCCACGACCAAGCGGCCAACCTTGTGCAACAGTCGAACCTCTTTCTCGCTTCCAATTTCCCCATTCTCAAGTTCTGAGTGCCCTCATACGACACACACACGACTCAGAAATCAGGATGTTCTATCGGGCATCTGTCTCGGGGTCCATCAACTAACTCCTCGCGCCCGATGACTAGGTGCATGCACGTGGTGCAGCGGTACAGTGCAGTGGGCCAGTGGCTTGCCCTTTGCATGTCCTGCTGTGCGAGTTGAGCCGGTTTTTTATAGCGGGCTGTTCATCGTCCGACCTGTCACGGACGACCATATGTGTACTTGTACTTTTGTTCGTACAAGCCGATTGAAATTGCTGCATCAGGAGGGAGAGATTGAGAGATTTCAACCCTCGGAGCTGAGTGAGACACTTCTGCTTACATGCAGCTTCCTGGGCGACAACGATGGCACGCACCATGTTCTGGTTTTATAACAGCACTGTTCGCAATGCTTCCCCTGTCTATTGTGACCACCTGAGCTCGAGGGTGTTGAACCGAATGATTCTGGCCGTCGTCGGAAAAACAAGGTACCTACTGCTGACCGAAACGGTACCAGTCTGGTATTGCCATGCGAAGTCGGCCGGCAGCACCGTATGTTCTTGCACTAGTTTTTGCAAGCCAGTTGCAGCAGCGATCAACTGATATCTCGATGCTGGTCAACAAGATAAACAACCAGACCGCAGAGACTCAAGGGCTGGAGGGTTTAGTCAAGAACAGTGCATTAGCCCGGTCCCGGGTACCGGGTTTCTCAAGCCGATCCAATCTCGATCGGGCGGCATACGCCACGGCGATCGGTGCTCAGGGGGTGGGATTCGTCCAGTTTACCGTACCCGGACGAGCCTGGGTCGGCTGTTGGTGAGTGAGACATGTCGATTTTACTCAAACCGCGCATTGTCGGGGTGGTTTCAACCCGGGCCCTTGGACACGAGAGCTTAAATGACCAAGACCCAGCAGGGGGCACCTCTGTTTCTCGCTTGTGACTGGTAGGAGAGACAGCGGCACAATGGTTGGTAGGAACAGACGATGATCAAGAGCCCTTCAACCAGCGCCAAGTTGGAAGCACCTTCAGCAGAAACCCTCCTACTTGTAGGTACCTATGCACGGCATAAGTTGGGCGGATATTCACCATTTCGGCGGCTACTGCGCCTCGCTCGACCCGTTTGGGGTCGTTGGTTTCACGCCACCCCGGCACCCGTTGCACATGCCAACCGTAACCAGCTGCGAACGAGTGCATCAAGACGCAGCAACCCCTCTTCAACTGGCCAACCATCGTCAGACCCCAGTCAGCCTTGCAGAGTGCGGGGGGTCCCCCGCGCGCAAAAATGGAAGTATTGCCATGGGGTGCCAATAGTAAGAGGTAGTTAACGCCTCGCTAACTTGATCTCACCGGCTTCGACACGCTCAGGGTCCGAGAGTCTCAATACCGACGACACTGGCGGCGTCTGGGCCCAGCCTAGCACTTGACAGACATGTATGATCCGCCCACTTGTCGGATGTGTTCTCGCCGCAAAAGCTGGTTGGCCTTGACTGACGGGAGGTACCGGAACTTCACGTCAAAGCGGGTTTCTTGGAAACTCGACTGAGGCTCTGCCCGAAATGCTGACCCGGTTCAGATTAGAAACGCCACTTGACCAGGGGTTGGGGGCAGCTGAGCAAGATTGTTGTGGTGGTCGCACACCTGAATGCTGGTCCCGCCGCGTTGGGGCACCTCACTCGCCCGTGAACCTGTGGTACGCGACTCGTTCCTGGAAACTCCGCCTTGTGAGTTCAAGTGCCGTGGCTACCTAGGTAGGGATCCTTCTGGTGTAGGCCGTGGAGGTTGCTCGCTCCAGGAACAACGACTTGTTCTAAGCCGATGTCCGACCTCCACCTTCGAACCGTACGTATAACTACCTGCTCCGTCTGTTCCAGTGGCAGCCACTGGGCACCCAAGACACGGAAGACATCTGCAAGGGCCAGGCCGCCAAAGAGGTACATGTAGTCAACTTACAGGGAGCAATCCATTTACCACAGATTATCGGGTGCAAGAAGTCCGCACATGGGACAGTGTAAGTTGCATCAAGAGCCAATTTACCCCGGCTCGGTGCCGGTCAGGTTTTCGTCGGGCCCCTTGGTGGCGTTGGCAGAGCGGCATCGCTGCAGCGTCTTAATTAGGAATTCATCATGATTGAATCCTAATTACCACGGCCCAAGTGCCGCAAAGTTGAAGAACGGCCCGAGCAACAACGGGGTTGCATATCAACCAACAGACAGCCCGATGATCAATCACAAGAAGTAAGCTAGTGTTGGGGAGTTGCAAGGACAATTGTAGGGCGAGTCCATGTGGCATGGATTAGATCCGAAGCTCTCCCACATCGTCGACATGGATCGGACTCGCCGAGACACGGTATTGGGTAGACCTGGCAGAGCAGACTCAACAGAGCCGGTACAGTGCTGTACGATAACGTTATCCCTAGCTCATCGCACACCACGCCCAGCCGCCAGCCGCGGGCTAGGTCTGCTCTCCCGCGGCCAACGACAGCTGCCGCTGCGGCCATCCGTCAGGCGAATCACGCCCCGGATCTGCTACGTGTGGCGTAGTCTATGGCGTTAAACTGAAGGTCTGATGCCGCTTTTGGCGCTTGGCACCGAACTTGGTGACGAGAGAATCCGGTCGAGGGACGGGGGCATCCGGTAAGTAGGAAGTGTCCGAGGTCTGGTCTTTGACCGTTTGGCGTCGTTGGAGCCGGCAGCAGCCGATTTAGTAAACCCTGTTCAACATTGAAGGCGACTGGGAGAGCTGCCCTTTCTTCTTGACCCATCATCTGCCGCCGAAGCTTGTTTCGTTGCCAACATTGAAAAATTGGGCTAGGGAATCCCGTGTCTGCATCTGAGTGGCACACGTCCTTCTTCGAGATCCTTGTCAGCTTCTATTTCCGGTGATACTGCAAGACCGAAATGGAAGCTGATGTGCCAGGCATTGCCCGAGCATAAAGAAATCAACCCCCTTGCAGTAATTAGAGGCAAACCGGCTCTGACACGTGCAGGGCAATGATGAAACTTTGTAGGTAGGTACTGCCAACGGCTGACTGGGGACTGGGAGTCTGAGACACCACTCAGTGGACCATGCTGTGGCCTCCCGATACCCGGGCCGCCGGGCGCCGTCGAAGCTGCGAGTCACTGCCACGATGAAAGGACCCAAGTCACACCCGCGTCCTTTGTCCTCGACTCTCATCCTCCCAGGACCAGCTTGTACGTGTGACTTGGGTTAGCGCTAATCACCTACCCTAGTTATCCTGACTCGAAACGCGACAGTTCTCGGGTCAGGCTGCCAAGACGTGCTGCGCAAGAAGCCAAGAGTGGACGTCGCCGGTGACCCCAGGTAGTGTAATACTGACAAAGTGACAGAACCCCCAATGTCTTTCTTTTTCCGTCTTGACGCCTCCAGGGGTCTCCACTCAAGAACAGCACCCAGCCCTGTGATCCACTCACCCCGTGATCCAACCATTTGTCGACAGCTCTCGAGACTCCCCATCTCGCCCAGTCAGCCACATCCAGACTTGAGTCCGATCCACCAAGGTCGCAACAGGATTATCCTCCCACAACCAAGAGGCAGGGAGCCGGGGGCCTTCTGTATCCTTGCCGACAGAAAGCGCAAGCCTGAAAGCCTCTAGTTTGAGGTTTGGTGCCCTGATCTCCGCCTTGACGACTTACAGCGAACATGGTCCGACGTTACCACAGGTACCACTGCTTCCAATCAAGGCGAAGGCTAATAAATAACGTTGATGTGCGATGCAAGTAATACAGTGCTTGTACAATACATCCGCCATGAACCGAATTACTGCGCGCCCCAAACAATTCAGACCCGAGTCCACCATCGTACCGAGACCCTCCTCCGTCTTCTTCTGGGTGATCCAAGGTTTTCCAACCAACCAGCACCCTCCAATAAACGAGTGCAGTGCCACTAGCCAGCCACTATCCGTGGGGTATTGGTACAGTACCCTGTCGTAGGGTAAACCAATTCCAACCACAACAGAGGCAAGAGATGCAAAATAAGGTGGTAGTGTACAGTTACAGCAACTTGAAAAGACAGCCAGCCAGCCGAAGAAGCAAGAACACCAAGATTAACCAGGAAAACAACCCAGCTGAGCTCCCCTTGGCACATCACAGTCAATACCACATTATCTGCCGTGCCCATCCGCTCTGGGTAATGAAGTGAGAGCAAGTTAATGACCGATCCCAAAACCGCCATCAAGATGGTACCCCTCCAGATGCTGCTGTTGCTCCCCGCCGCCATGACCACAAACCGCCATCCCATCCATCTCATGGCTCATCACCTCAGCAGCCCCCGGTGGAAGCACACCCGTACTAGGCCCGCCCCACCCGTGAAACGATTCGACACCTTCCATGCTGTCATCATACACGCCCACCACCGCCGGCACCGTCGCGGTCGCCGCAGCAGTAGCAGCACTCTGCGAATGCGGATGGAAATAAACGTGATAGCCTGCGCTGGCGTAGTACTGATGACCCTGAGTGCCGTCCACGAGCCCGTCCATGTCCCCGGCAACCGCTGTTGCGTAAGGGACTGCGTGGAGCGGCTCCGGGGTGATGGGCTCATCGTCGCCGGCGCCCGGTTCGCTCGACGTGCTGCGAACCATGGACATGCTGGACGAGGAGGATGGTCCAGGCGGGAAGAGTTGCGGGTTCGGGTAGTCGTACTCGAGGCCCGTGCTGGCAGGGCTGTGCTGCTGCTGCTGCTGCTGATGCTGCTGGGGGAAGAAGGATGCTGTTGGGGGGGGTGGGGGTGTGTAGTGAGACGGGGATCCCGACGATACGGGGCCGTTGTGCATGAGCAGCTGGCCGTGTTGGTGCATTCCGTGGCTCGTGTAGGAAGAGCTTCGGTGTGGGGAGAAGAGATAGGCCTGCTGCTGGTGCATCGACGAGGTGCTGCTGCTGCTGCTGCGCAGCGACTGGCTGCGGGCGCCGCGCAGCACCCTGTTGCCGCCGTGTCCCTGTCCCCTTTTGCTGAACGAGGGGTGGTGGGGGGCGGGGTAGCTCCGGTAGACGCGCGAATGGAGTCCGCCGTGGTTTGCGGCGCTGCGGCGGGATTGGTTGCCCTTGCGGTAGCGGGTGGTGCTCTGCACGCCGGTGATAGCCCACGGTTCTAGGTACCATTCCGTCGACTTCTTCCCGTCGCTTTGGCTTGTCTCGCCGTCCCTGGCTGCGCTGGGTCTGCGCTCGCGCTTGGTGAAGGCCTGGAGAACTGTTGTCAGTAGGAGGTGCGGGACAGGTTCTGGCTTGCCTTTCGACATACCTGGTTCATGCTGAGATTGTGCCGGATGCTGTTCTGCCAACCCTTGTCAAGGCTCTTGCCCCTCTCAGTGTTCTCGCGGAACCACTGATAGATCTGTTGGAGCGTCAAGGCCCGTCGCGGGGTGCTCAGGAAGGCCTTGTAAATGAGTTTGGCGTAGGGTTCCTCCGGCTTTGTTGAGCCATCGGCTTGTACCACGAGCGAAGCGCCCGGGCTCTTCTTCCTGGTCCGCGTGCGAGGGTCCTCCACGCCAATCAGCGTTTCGGCCTGACTCTGCACGTCGTCGCCAGGAGAGCTGGGAGCGCCATTCTCCATCGACAGCCCAAGTGTTGTGCTGAGAGGTGACAGCGCATGGCCGCTCTCTGGAGTCGCAGGATATCCGTCGTGCGGAGATGTGTGGTAGCCTGCCGGATACGGCTCGGTTTGGCTACGCGCTCGCGGACACTGCCCCTGTCCGTTGAGGCCCTGATCGTGAAAGAGGGATACATCGGCGGGAAATGAAGTTGGCATGTTGTAGCTGCTGTCTGGGAGCTGGTAACCGGAAAGTTGGGGATCCAGTCCTTGGTAGCAGTTCTGCACTTGCTCTGTCGCTGCTTCCCAAGGCGTCGGGCCGAGCTGCTCCGGCGAGTCCCAGATGCGAGGAGAGGACTGCTCTGAGCTGGTTTGTCGCAAACTGCTGACCGCTGGAGACATGGAGGCGTGCAGCGTGTAATGCTCAAACTCATCGTTGCTTGTCTGCGACTCGAGGCAGCTGCCGCTCCATGGACTTGAGGCGTAGGCACCCTGATAGTCGCCGGTATGGCCCTGTAGCGCAACCAAGCCCGGAACCAGCTGGTGGTCAGGGTGGGATGGACCGGGAGAAGTGCTGGATCGAGACATCTGCTGAGGGGGGGGGGAGGCGTAGGCCTCCCCTATGCTGCAGAGCGTCGACATGGCTTGAAGCAATGGCGATGGGTAGTGGTCTCCTCGAAGAAGAGGCGGTTCAAGGACGAGTGCTGAGTTCGTTCCCCGAGGTGATAGAGGCTGGAGGCGGCGACGACAGGCTAGGGTCCCTCGTTCGACTGAGCGAGGACAAAGACGTGTGAAGGCGACAATGGCTCGAGATAAGTGGGTGGGAGGACAAGACGGGTTTGATGCGCCGGAAATCTCACGTTGGAGACTGGGGTGGCCAGAGTGAAGTAGTCCCAGGTCAGGGCCAGTGTTTGTGGCCAGTTCCACGTTGGTCGGCGAAGCGGCCTGCCTGTCTTGATGAACGGAATGTTATCTAGTGGATCCGGTACTCAACCGGTATAAGGCGATCTCAGGCAGGGGTGACGCAGACTGGCCATGTAGCGCGGTACCTTCAGTACCTGGGGGGCCAGGGGTGTAACGGCCGCTTCCCCGGAAGGGACAGGAGGGCTGAGGCAAGGTAAGGTACATGTAACGGGGTAGGTACAAGGGTGAGGGGTGCCAGCGCATTGTATGGTACTGCGCATGTACATGGGCACCCCGGAGAAGGCAACGTGCCTAAGTTGTAACACCTCTGTGCGCGGGGAGGAGGAGGGTGGGCGGGATGCTGCCGTTGTGAGAGATGGCCGAGGTATTGTACCAGGCATGTACCGCTTGCTCTTGATGGCGATGGTAGCTTATGTACAAGTACACGGTGTGGTTGCGTGCTTTGTGCTTGTACCGGGATCTGCGAGTGTGCTAAAAAGAGCCAGATGCAAACGAAGATGGGGGCTTGTGGCTGCACCAGGGATGCAGAAAAAACGCCCTGGTGTTGGAGTGACGATCGGACGGCTGAGGGGTGGGCCGGCCAGCCTCGCCGGCCATCGGCGCCGGTACTTTGTACACAGTAGGAATATGGCGACTTCACATGGCGCTGTGCAGCGACAGGCCCCAAGATGGACAGGAATGACAGGTGAGATGTTCTGACATGGGTTGCCCTGCCCATGGTCCTGCAGCTGGATCTTCCGAAAAGAAGCTTGAGCACCAACCCGGCATTGTTGGCAGAGCAAGCAGGAATCCGTCCATGAGAGAGAGGGCGGTGACGTCTGCGCAAGTTGAAAACAAGTACATTGTTGCCCTGCAGCTTGTCGAGCTCGGCCTATGTCTCCGGTCTTCCGCCCCCGCTGTTGCCATGGCCACGGTCCGCCATTCTGCGGCGTCGAGACGTCCGACACGTGCAAAGACAGAGCCAGAACTGGCGGGAAATCCAGACGAAACTCTGCCGGAAAGGTGCATGTCACCGACACCCTATGCCTGGAGAGGCCAATCAAGGCGGCTGGGCGAAATACATGCTGGGGCAGTTGGTTGGCCACAACCTAGGGAGATGCAACGCCTGGCCTTCCGACAGCATACCGCACCGTGCGATCCAAGGGACACGACTTGGGGGGCCTATGGTGCAGAAGTCGTGCTGCATTCTAGAAGGCCCGTCGGAACATGCAGCTTCGACATTTGCGCGGCGGCCATGGTGCTTGCCGCAAGGCAGGCAGCAGCGAGCCGTCCGTGATGCTCAGGGACGTGGATGAGAAGACCTGGTGACTTGCAGGCAAGCACGTGGACGTGTCGGCAACACTGTCTGGGTCTTCACCAGGCGCCCATCTCCTGACCACTTCTTGTCCCTCCCCGCACAACTTGGCAGAACCTCCTCTCCATGCGCAGTGGACGCTGTCAAGTCGGTAAGGAAGTCGAGGAGCCCCGAACGGTGATCAGGGTAGGCGGGGAAATGAGTGGCGCGATCATGTTGCACATCGCGGGTCCGTGAGAAGACGGCGTCGTCGCGGATCTGGCAGAACAGGCGCGGCGTCGGCGGAGATAATGGCCGACATGATGGCCTGGTCGGGGCAGGGTATCACACACCACGGCAAGGCTGAACATTTGTGCGATCCTCAGCTCTCATTAACTCGTCCTGTGCTCCGTCGGCAGTGGGCCCATCCGCTGCAGTATCGGCAGAGATCACACACGTACCGTCGTACACCGGTCGGCTCACCAAGAAGCGGGCCTCTGGTACGGGCCGGTGTCGTCTCGGTCGGTGAACTCCACCTCCTTGAGCGCCGGCCGCATTGATCCCAAGCTCCGCCTCCGGGATCGAGCACTGCCATGCCGGGACCGAAAGGCCCTGAAACGGGAAATCATTTTATTTCCTGTAATAGATCTGCATGTGCCGTTAGTTTGTGGTTTGCCTTCGTGGCGCACCCCTTACGAGGACAGTTATATACCTTCTTGAACTGGAAGTGCAATTGGAGAATGCCCTGTAAACCATTAGTCAGCCGCATGCTACAGCCAAAGCAAGGGATTCTAAAGCAAGTCACTGCATGCAGGGAATCGGCACAGTCGCGAGGGACTCGTGGGCGGCATGGGGCATGCGGCGAGTGACACGCATTCGCAGCAAGAGAGACGAAGGGCCGCGGCCAGGGCCCGAGACACGCGACCCCCGCGATCGTCAAGTCATTTAGGGAGCACAGCAGCATTCAGGAAGAGAACACGTGCTCTGGACATACCTTGTCGAAACTGCTCCTGAACCCCCGTTCCTTCTTCGCGCTGTAATCCCACTCCCGATCCACAATGCGGAAGGCAATGTCTTCGTAGGGCGGGCCGGCGATGAAACGAATGAGGCAAGTGTCCTCCTTGCCGGCGGGGGCAAAAGACTCGCCCTTTCGGCGACCGTGTTCGCGGATGATCTTGAAGGTCGGCGCCTTGGTCTTATCGATGAGGTCCGGGTAGAAGATGTTGAAGCGGTAGCCCTGGACCACCTTGGGTGGCGGGTTGTCGTGATCGTAGTGCGTCTGGTTGTACTTGTTCCATTCGTATCCCATCAGCACGCGGTTGAAGTAGCGCGGCTTCCGCGGCCTGTACTTGTCGGCCCAGAGCGGCTTCTGGATGCCCGGAACCGCCTCTTCCGCCGCAAAGATCTCCTCGCCTTCGCTGACGCCACGGGCTACTTCGCGGTCGTACAATGCCTTCGTCGCCAGCGAAAAGTCCTCATTCCCAGCCGAGGCAAAGCGAGCTGTTCCCGGCGGCGCGGCGCTCGAACTGGGCTGAGGGGCAACAGTCGGTCCGGTCGATCGGACCATTGGCTTCGTAGTGGCACCCGAAGCGAGTTGGGGAACGGTGCCGGAAAAACCATCGGACTCTTCCAGCGCCTTGGCTGTCTCCGGGTCTCGCTTTCGCAGAATCTCAACGCGGGCCTCCTTGATCGCTGCACACACCTTCTTAAGCCTCGCCTTTGCCTTGTAGACGAAAAGGCTCTTGAGCAGCGCCTCCCAATAATCCGTGTCGATGGGCTCGTTGGATTGCAGCTTCGCGTTGATCTGCTTCTCCAAGGCCTCTAGCTGCTCGAGCGTCTTTGGGCCCAGGATGCGATCGACATCGGAGGCTACCGAGGTCACCGCTCGTCCCTCGGGGCCTTGAGGCTTCAGCTTCTGGCGACGGTCGATGCAGAGGGCCAGCAGCGCCGTCCAGTACTCCCTGTTCATCGCGTTGGCTTCAAGCGTGTGGTATGACCGGATGTCTTCCTCTAGCTCCTTCAGCTGGGCATCGTTCAGACTTTGCAAGACGGCCTCGGGAGCAGGCAGATTGATCTCGACATCATCCTCGTCGTCATCGAAAGCGTCGCGATCCGAGTCGATAAAGCGGAGGCCGAAGGCCAGGTGGTCGATGGGCTTCGCGCGCTGCTCCCTGACGCGGATGTCGGCTTTCTTCTTTGCCTGCTTCAGCACAAACTTGTCCTCGTCGGCGACAAACTGCTCCGACTGTTGGTCTTGTGTGAGATATCGGTTCGTAGCGTTCGCCAAGTGGCCTTTTGCGGGTGGCGGACGGAAGGGCCTCGCGATTCGGTTCGACGCATCGTAGCGAGGCGCAGTGACGTCTCTGTCTCGGTCTTTTCGCGGCGGCTTGCTCCCGTTGATCATGGCTTGCCTGCCTGGATCCATGTTGATAATGTCTGATTATTTCCAGGTGCGAAGAATGCTGCAGGTCGGATGTTATGAGACGATCTGGCTGTGCTGCCGCCCGTGCTTGGAGGTGAAAGTTGCAGAGTTCCAGGCCCATGTGGGACGGGTTGCAGGGAAAGTGGGGCGCATTTTGTCTTCCCAGGTTTGCAGCCGCGAAGGACTGACGCTCTCTGTGGAGGCCGCCCTGGACGTGAAAGCTTGGCATCGAATCGCATCGCATATCGCCGCTGGACGGAAACTCGACATCATCTCCAGTCAACGAATCAAGCAGTTGTTAAAACAGCTTCCGACTGCACGAGCATCCCCGTACATGGCGATGCTGTGACAAAATGCCCCGATAACCTGGAAGCAGGAGGCAACAAAAGGGAGGCCGGCAAAAACGAGATCATGCGCAGGCTGCTGGGCAACCGAACGGCACCCGATTCTGCTCACGACTCGGCAGGCTCCGCAGCCATCACCAGCTCGCCGCTCGCGCCCCGTTACCGCCCGACCGCGTCACAAGATTCCATTTACGCCGCCGGGGTTCCCATCGCATGCCTCGACAGTTCTCCCGACGGCCGCTCTGCCGTGCTTGCCGGCCGCCATGTGCTCAAGACGGTCGTCTTTGATGGCCTCACAGTCAAGGACGGCATCGACCTGCGCGCCCTGCTCATCGCCCAGCCATCGCAGCGCAACAGCATCCCGACCTCGGTCGCCGATCAGCTGTCCATCAAGGCCGTGAAGTGGGGAGAGCCGCAGGGCAACAAGGCCCTGTTCACAGCTGGCACCAGCGGTACCATCTTCCAGTACGACCTGGTGCGCGCCGGGGCCACCGGCCGTGGCTCGCCCGTCGACTGTGTCCAGATCCGGGAAGACTCACGCCAGGTCAACGCGCTCGACCTCAACCCGCACCGGAACTCGTGGCTCCTGTCCGGCAGCCAGGACGGCATCGTGCGCTGCTTCGATGTCCGACGGCCCACCCAGACCCGCACCGGCGCCACCTTCCGCTCCATCCAGGCCTTCAAGTGCCACGCAGACGGCGTGCGTCATGTCCAGTGGAACCCCAAGGATGGCTTCATTTTTGCCTGCGGCACCGAGCAGGGCTTCGTTTCCAAGTGGGACATGCGCAAGCCCAGCGCGCCAATCTTGCGCATCAACGCCCACGAGAAAACGTGTACCGTCATGGCTTGGCACCCGGACGGCGTCCATCTCGTCAGCGCGGGGCTCGACAGCAAGTGCAACATCTGGGACCTGTCCAAGCAGGACAAGCGCCAGAAGCCCAAGTGGACCCTCTCCATCCCGGCCCCGGCTGGCACGCTTGCCTGGCGTCCCGGCCAGTGGTCCGCCACGGCCCAGGGGAAACGCGCCTCGCAGCTCGCCGTGTCCTACGACGAGAGCGGCCAGAGGCGCTACGGCATGAACGTGGTACACGTCTGGGATCTTGCACGGCCCACCATGCCATACAAGGAGATCCAGCGGTTTGACACGTCGCCCAGCGCCATGCTCTGGCACGACCAGTACCTCCTATGGACGGCGGGGCAAGACGGCATCTTCAGCCAGTGCGACGTCTCGTTCGCACCAAAGGTCATTGACCGCCAGGCCGTGTCAACCATGGCCTTCTCCCCCAACGGAGACGTGCTGATGATGCTGGATGAGCGGTCCGCTCCCCGTCGGCCCCGGCCACACGTTTTGCACCTCGACGCCGTCGCGGTGCCCTCTTACAGCTCGAGCCCCACAGCCCCCAAATTCAGCGTCAGCCGGAGCGACTCGGAGGACGACGCTATCGAGACCTTCATAGGACCGAACAGGCGAGGCGGCCGGCGACGACGCCCTAGCACCCGCTCCACAGCCACGCTCAGTACCACACCGCCTGCTGGCTCGGGGTTGGAGGAGGCCATGTCACTCGAGCAGACCATCAAAGCGACTGGGCCCTACAGGCCCCAGCAGGCCATGGCTGTGGGTCACGTCCCGGCCGCGGCCAACGTGGACGTGTACGGATACCTAGCCGCGAACTACCTCGAAGCGCTGCACAGGGACCTCCCTCATTCACCCGGTGCCGGGCCTCTCCCGGATCGGATTGCTACGATTCTGGAGCACTACGCCAGGGCCGCGGCAAACGTGCGGCAGTTTCGCCTTGCGCAGACGTGGCGCATTCTTGCGTATGCCGCCGAGATGCTTCTTCATCGGCGGGCACAGTATCACCTCGATCGCCGGATGGACCGCCACCACTACTCCGTCAGGAGGAAGAGCGAGGCCAAGGCCAAAGCAAGGGCAAAGGCTCTTGGGGGGGTATTTGAGGCGTCAACGCCATCCGTGGTCGAAGGGGAGGAAACGCCGCGCAAGGCGGCGTCGCTGGCCAATGCTGATCGAACCTTGCACCCGAGGTCACTGCTCTCAGAGGAGCTGGAAAGCACCTCCAATGTTCCCACGCCACTTGCTCGGCCATTGCCGGACGATCCGGTTGGGACACGTTCGGCCGAAAGAGAACGGGGTAGGAAGCTCACTCCCATCGTCGAGCCAGAGAGCTTCACTCTCCCCCCCGCGGTGCATCCCCCTTCACTTGTCACACGCAAGCGCCTCGATTCGGTACCGCTCTCAATTGCGAGTCATGACAGCGGACTGACCCAGGCTAGCACCGAAGGGTACGACTTTTACGACACAGAAGCAATGGGCAGGGCAATCGACGTCCCCAGTCCTAGGTCAACTCCCATCCGGGGGCGCGAGTGGCCGGCATCGGGGTCTCCGAGTACGACAAGAAGGCCCGTGATAAGACAGGACTCGGATGACAGCTATGTCCACCTCTTCTCCATCTCGGATGACAGCCGGCTAGCCACTAGCCTGACCACGTCATCACACGGCAGCTTGACTGGCCACGCCGCAAGGGCGGGTGCTCTTGCCGAGGTTCGGAGCGGCAATCGAGAAGAGTTCGACCGCCGGGTCAAGGGCCATACTAGTACGCACAGCACATCTTCGCCGGAACACAATCCTGTCCCACCCAATCGCTCAATGCTCGCCAGAACCGAGACGGACATGACGGCATTCACCGACGAGCATCACGCCATCACGCAAACTACCGACAGCTTCGAATCGGGGTTTCCATCACGAACAGATGTCGACTTTGCGGTCGAGTCGCTGTTAAAGCAGCCATCCTCTCCTGAAGCTCCCATTTCCCCGGGCGACGACGAATCACCCTTCATTGTCGAGACGGACTACCTCTGTTGGTCCGATGATCTGCCATACCCCTACCCGATCGATCCATCCTCGGGATTCTCCGTTGTCTCATCCACCCCTCTCCAGCCCTACGCCCTCATAGCCCGAGCCCTCTCCTTCGAAGCCAAGTCCTCGGCCCTCAACGCCTCAGCCATCATACTCCTGCTGAAACCGCTGCTTCCGGACGACGTCATTGACGCCTACCAAGCCGCCGCCATCCTCCGCCAACACCACACCCGGCTGATGAGCATGAAGCTGTTTACCGAGGCCGCCCTCCTCCGCAAGCTCTGCATGAAGGGCTGGCCCGGCGGCGCCCTCCTCTCATGGGGTGAGAACTACCCGGCCATCTTCTCTCCGGCGCAGGAAGGGGTCCAGGCGAGCTTTGTCTGCACGGCCTGCCACAAGCCGCGCGACGTGGACCGCTCTGCCGCGTCGACCGACTCGGTCTGGCATTGCGAGCGCTGCAAGACTGTCATGGCGCCGTGTGCGGTGTGTAGGGAGCGGGACACCGCGCCGACCTTCACTACCCCTATTGTCACAGCTGGTGGGTTCAGAAGAGAGGCGGATAAAGAGCCCGTCTTGACCACGTGGTGGTACTGTCCCGGTTGTGGCCACGGGGGACACTCGTCGTGTCTGCAGGCGTGGCACGCCACGCTCGAGCAGCAGCAGTCAGGCAGCAACGAGTACCCTCATCACGCACTGGAGGATGCCCCCGGCGCGGCCGAGTCGAGTGATGGGTGCTGTCCGTTGGATGGGTGCGGGCACGTGTGCTTGCCGAGCAGGGAGAATCATGGCATAATGCGCCGGACCGAGGACGTCAGTCGCGCCGTGAGGGGGGCGTCGAGGACCGTGGGAAAGGCGACGGTGGCTGCAGCGGCTGCTGCCGCCGCTGCTGTTGCTGCCGAGGGCAGAGGGGCTGAGAATGCTACCGAGGTAGGGATTGGCGCTGGCCACAGTGGGATTGGGAGGCCTTTGGGAGAGGAACGTCAGGGTGATTTTGGTGGTGTCGGTGTTGGCGGTGCTGTGATGGTTGGGAACTCGAATATTGGGAGGCATGGGGGTGGTCACGGTGCGGATGTCCGGAGTGATGGTAATGACATACCTCAGAGCAGGGCTGTTGAAACGGTCAGGGAGACATTGGCTGTGTCAGGGACTTCAGCAAAGGTGGGCATGGGGATACTCAGCTCGAGCCCTGGTCGGGGCGGGATCGGGGCTGAGAGGGAAAGGCGGAAGAGCGTCAAGTTTGTGGCGACTGACGAGAGGCGGTGATAAGATCCCAGATACTGCGTCGCCTTCTACGTAAGGTAGAGACGGTGTCATTTCTGGGGAGTGGACGAATGTCTGGCGCTTGCAGGCTATGCTGTACGAAGTATTGGTGTTTGCTCTGCACTTCCTGTGTCTGTCTCGGAAAATTATTATTAGCTAGTTATTAGTATTCCTACACCGCTAACTAACGTACATGATAAGCAGAACGTCCCAGACAAGCGAACGTCCCACCGAAAACATATCTGCACAACAATTTCAACATGATTCAACCAACACTGACAAAGATAATTGAAACTACTCGGAATCGTCTTCCTCGGGCACTTTTGCAACTCCTTGACAGGTGCGTGCATTATGGCCAGGCTCGCCGCACCTGCTACAACGCCGCGTACGCGTCTCGATCTTCAACGTCCCTTTCGCAAGTACATCGACAGCCCTTAAAATCTCTGTTGGAGAGCTATCTTAATGCTGGGCAATCCGGGTCTTGATGAGAGTGGTCTGTGAAGAGGCTTCGATTGGGTTGTTCGGCGTCTTGGATACCCAGGTATGGGCACTGCCGGGCCGTGAGTTGGGGGGTGTCGGCGTCTTGGGACGGATGTCGAGCTGGGAGATTACCACTTCGGGATCAAAAGGAACAAGTCCTGCACCTCGAAACTTTCCCCGAATATTGTCGTACGTCATGGTTGCCTGGTGAGCTGCAAGGAATGCGAAAAGGAAGTCCTCCTTGGCCATGTGGGTTATGTTTGCCCACATCATCTCCTCGATCTGCTTGCCGTATGCCGCTTTGAGCGGGCTGAAACACCCAACATCAGCTGGCTGGAGCTTGTGAGATGAGTGAGGCATGCAGAGGGTAATGATGTTGTTTTCCTTGCAATAGATCTCAAAGTCTGTCGAGTGGTGGCTTCCATGGCCGCCGAGGATGAGGAGGCGATAAACCCCGGTTGTTCGGCCTTTGGTGTGCTTGTCGAAGTGTTTGATCCAGTCCAGACCGATCTATTGGTAGTCCAACCGTTTTCGGATTTAGCAATCACCCAGTCGTTCGGCAATGGGCTATCCTCGTACCAAGAAGAGAGGTGATGGGTGCCCTCTAGGATGATGAACGGCGGGAGTACCCAGCCTAAGGCATTGATACACTGGATGACGGTGGACCATTTGCGGTTTCCTGGCTACCTTGTCTTCCGTCTACCACGCCGTTCGGTGCCGGTAACAACCAGTACAGTCGAGATAACGCCTATCAAAAACCCAATCTCGTCAAAGTTCTGGATATCTGCCTCTTGAATCCCGTACTTCGCGATTGTGTTCCGTACAAGCGCGAACCAGCCACGAATGATATCTGGATTTTTGCACAGGGCCCTCTGGTAGTCGTATTTCCGATTAATTGGGTCGTGAGGTCTGGTTGTCGTTTAACGAAGTTGTGCGCCCAACGCGCCCAGACGCGTTCGGCAAGTAGTCGATTGGCCATATCTTCCACACTAGACAAGCGGGGAGGGAATCCTTTGGAATCCAGATCGAGGACATACTGAACAATAACCGATTCCTCCAGGTCGGTCAATTTGCGCGAGTTAGCCGGAATGTCGCGTCGTGAATGTTTACCGCGTCTTCGGCGACTGAGCTTCTCATGGTGCACAGAATAGATCCTAGCTGCAGCTCTTAGGCTGAGTTTCGGATCATTCTGGATTGCTTGAAGGGCTAACTGCACTTGGGCTTCGTCGTTTTTTTAGGCATATTGCGTTGTGAGGGAAAGTCGATAAAAAGATGGAAGGTATGAAGGAGTGGATTTGTGGGACGTTCGCTTGTCTGGGACATAACTACGCTTAAATATCATGTAACTTACGGTAACGTGTCTTATAAGCGAGTGAAACAGATAAGCGAGTGAAACACTCTCCACCGCGTCGCGCATCCTCTAACTACAACCATGAATTCCTCTTCAACGAACCATGGTCTCACCTTCCAACGAAGCCAGGATCATTCTGGCACTTCAAGCTCTGAAAAATGACCATACTCTCGGTCTTCGGGCTGCAGCGAAGATCTACAGCGTCAGCCCCGCGCGACACTTATGCGACGACGCGACGGCAAGCCTGCACGACGCGGTACTACGCCCAACTCGCGCCGGCTTACCGATTCCGAAGAGAAGGCTCTTGTTCAGTATATAATCGAGCTATCTGAGCGAGCTTTTCCGCCGAGACTACGTGGTGTGGAAGATATGGCCAGCCAACTGTTACGCGTACGCGACGCGCCCCCTGTTGGCAAGCTCTGGGCCCACAACTTCGTCAAGCGCCAGCCAGAGCTACGTACGCTTTGGACGCGTAGATACGACTACCAGAGGGCTAAGTGTGAAGATCCAAAGGTCATTGGCGAGTGGTTTGCTCTCGTACGGAACGTCAAGGCCAAGTATGGCATTGTAGATGACGATATCTACAACTTCGACGAGACTGGGTTTATGATGGGCATCATCTTCGCGGGTATGGTGGTCACAACCTCGGATGGCCGTCCCAAGGCAAAGCTGGCCCAGCCTGGTAACCGCGAATGGGCAACGGTAATCCAGGGAGTCAATGCCCTCGGCTGGGCCATCCCTCCGTTCATCATCTTGGCCGCGCAGCACCACCTCGCCAGTTGGTACACCGAGTGCAACCTCCCGGCCGACTGGCGCATCGCAACTACCGACAATGGCTGGACTACCAATGCAGTAGGCCTAGATTGGATCAAGCACTTCGACTACCACACGGCGCCTCGTACGAAAGGCAAATACCGGTTGTTGATCTTCGACGGCCATGAAAGCCACCACTCGACCGAATTCGAGCTCTACTGCCAGGAGCATCAGATCATCACACTCTGCATGCCTCCGCACTCTTTCCACCTCCTCCAGCCACTTGATGTTGGCTGCTTTGGGCCACTGAAGCAGGCGTATGGTCGCCAGATTGAGGGCTTGATGCGCATGCATATCAACCATGTAAGCAAGCTCGAGTTCCTCTGTGCCTTCCGCGAGGCCTATTTTGCCTCTATGGCGGAGAGGAATATGCAGGGTGGCTTTGCAGGTGCTGGCCTTGTGCCGTACGATCCAAAGAGAGTGCTTTCCAAGCTGGATGTGAAGCTTCGTACGCCAACACCCCTCAACTCGCGCGCCGGCACTCCACAACCTTGGGTGTTCCAGACACCACATAATCCCCGAGAAGCCGAATCGCAGTCAACGCTCATCAAGACTCGCATTGCCAACCATCAAAACAGCTCCCCGACTTCGATGTTGGCTGCTGTGGACCAGCTTGCTAAAAGCACAACAGCTGTGATGCACCAGGTGGCCCTCCTTCAGGCGGAGAACGCTTCGCTCCGCAAGGCTAACGAGGCATTGAGCAAGCGCCGGAGAGCCAAAAAAACACGTATACAGCTTGGAGGATCACTTGCCGTACAAGATGCAAGGGACCTAGTGGGCCAGAAAGCCGTGTGTGGGGAGGGAGTGCAAGAAACGCAGCCGGATAGTGGTGGTGCAGGGGGGGTCGTACGAAGGTTCGGTGCTGTGGTGTGTGCGGCAAGCCTGGCCATAACGCGCGCACTTGCCAAGAGGTTGCAGAAGCATCTGATTAAGCCGTTTCCAATGTAATCATAGTTGGTTCGTAGTGTTGTTGTATTATAATTGAGGATAGTTATCATAACGTACAGGATAAGCGAGTGAAACAGATAAGCGAGTGAAACACTTTCCACCGCGTCGCGCATCCTCTAATCATAACCATGAATTTCTCTACAACGAACCATCAGGTCTGTGCAGCTAGTTAGCTAGTTCGTAGGGAGGACAATCTAGGGACTCTAAGGCCAGGCGGCAGTCAGGCTATGGATCAACATCC
>MU863675.1:63572-82370 GCA_033575675.1 Parathielavia hyrcaniae | reverse complement strand
TGCGGCCAACGCTCGAAGCCGACCGAGGGAAGGCGGCCGAGTTGGCCAACGAATCATTGGGAATCGTGATCGCAACCAGCTCGTCTGCAAGGAAAGGCATGGTTGGCATGGGCGGCATTGCACGGGGCACTCTCTTCAGCAGGGCCAGCGAGATTGTGGCATACTATTCCGTGACGCTTGGGACAAGGGAGGAGCAGAATCCATACACAGCAGAGTTAGCAGCCATCGCAAAGGCCTTGGAGAACCTGCCGGCCGGCGTTTGCCACAGGCACATCACCATCGTTACCAGGAACCAGTCAGCGCTAGCAGCACACAAACAACCGCGTCAACAATCCGGCCAAGGCACCATACGGCAAATATACGAGTTGGCAAGGCTGCATCAACAGAGAGAGGAACTCGGTTAACTTTCTGTGGATACCAGCGGAAAACGACTTCGCCTTGGGAGCAGAAGCTAAAGCGGCAGCGCAGAGGGCGACGAGGCAAGGACACACGCCCGACTCCCAAATGCCCTAGGCCAAGTCTACTGCAATCAGACTAGCAATAGCCAAGCAACGACAGGGAGGAGTCCTCCCCGAGGGGGTAGGCAAGTTCTCGAAGGCCATGGACGCGGCACTACCAGGCAAGCACACCCGCGATCTCTATGACAAGCTGAAGCGAAGGGAAGCCTGCGTACTGGCGCAACTCCGAGCCGGAATGGCGAGATTGAATGCCTTTCTGAGTAGGATTGGAGCGGCCGAGTCAGACATTTGTGCCTGTGGTCAAGCGAAGGAAACAGTGGAACACTTTCTGCTGCGGTGTGTGAGGTGGACAGCTCTGAGGGAAAACATGCTGAAATGCACAGTGGCAAGACGGGGGAGTCTCTCATTCTATCTGGGAGGGAAAGTGCCATCAGATCCAAAGGAATGGTCGCCAGACTTGAAAGCAGTCCGGGAAACGATCAAGTACGCAATGGCGACGGGGAGACTGGATTTGGACGACGAACAAAGACAATGACTGGACCAGTCACACAGTAAGGGGACTCTACTAACACCACACAGCCTCAACTAGCAGATCCCGCTTTGGCTGCTGAAGATGGGACGCTGAACACTTGGAGAACGTAACCTCCAAGTCGGTCTGCTAACAATTAAGACAAGAGGCAAGAGGTATTGGGTAGTTTTGTGCAAAGGAAAGCTCAAGGGGATTGTGCGAGTCCACGGCAGAAGCGGACGAATCGTATGTATTTAGCGTGCCAAGGCCCTTTAGGCTCTGTGCCTCCGGGCGAAATAAACTCCATCCATCCATCCACCCGTTATACTAGGCCGTAGTTGCATCCAAACTTCCGCCATGGCTGACCTCGCCGATCACTCAGACACGGTCTCTATTTCCAGCGATGCTCCGACCCTCCTATCGGCCGCTTCCACCGCCGGAAACAGCGCCTTCTCCCGCCTCCGCCGGGCCCGCAGTGTTGCCGACCAAGCTCGCGATGCAGCGAAGATTTCCCCAGAACAACTGCCCCTTGCCGTCGAGGACCTTCCGACAATCTCTCACAAAGGAATTGAACATATCCTAGAGGAATGGCTATCTAAGAAGAAGCGGACCTCGTGGATTGGGAAATACGGCATCTGCCTCACGCGGTTACAAGGGGACAAGGCCGATGGCTCTTTCTGGTGTTGTGAGCGGTGTTCCAGCATCTTCAACTCCCAGGCTGCAAGCGCTGCTGCTCAGCACTTGAAGAAGTCACATAGGATTACTGAAGCAGCTGGCGATGCTGAAGATAGCAGTAGCACTGCTGAGGGTCCAAGCAAACGGATGCGGTTGGCTACTGGGTTGCGGCCTTTTGCTTCAGCTGGTCATGCACTTCGAGTTCCCGTGTTGAAAATCACAGCAGGAATATTTTATGGGGGGGTTGTTCACTTGTTTTTTGGTTTGGGCGTTGCTTTTTCGGTTGTCCAGAGTCCCCATTTCCGGAGCCTGTTGATGCAGTTGAACGCTGAGAAGGTTGCTTCCTTACTACCAGAGTCTGGATCGACAGTGAGGAAGTGGTTGGACGACCTGTACGACCAGCAATTCGCCTTGCTCAAGCACTCTTTGGCATCATCTCCAGCTGTGAAGATACACCTCTCTTTTGACCTGTGGACATCAACGAACTCTATGACCCTGTTGGCGGTAGTTGGGCACTTCTTTGACCGCTCTGGGGCTCTGAAGACGCATCTTCTGGCTCTGGAAAGGATCAAAGGGAACCATAGCGGTGATAACCTAGCCCAAGGAGTTGTCACAGTCGTCGAGCGCTTCGGCCTGGCCCAGCAGCTCGGTTATTTCCAGTCTGATAACATGGATTCGAATGACGGTTGCATCTCAGCTGTCCTACAGCACTTCAACCCTGCGCCCACCGCCGTCGACATCACGAAGCTGAAGAGGAAGCGCCGACTCCGCTGCTTTGGCCACATCCTTAACCTCGTCGCCAAAGCCTTCCTTGAGGGAAGCAACAAGGACATCATTCGAACGTTCGAGGAGACTGCTCAAGCCGGCCTCAACACTGAGCAAGAGGGAGAGCTTCTAAGGCAATGGCGGAAATCTGGGCCTATTGGAAAGCTCCACTACCTTGTTCATTTCATTCGCCGCAGTCCTCAGCGCCGCGAGAGCTTCCTTGAGGTTGCCCGGGGCCAGTTATCCGAGGAGGAGCGAGAAGAATTCGGCTCTATCCTGCTCGATGCCGACACTGCCAAACTTCAACCCCGAGCCGACAATAACACCCGCTGGAACTCCGTTTACCTCATGATCGAGATGGCTGTGGTGTTGAAGGACCCATTGAAGGTATTCTCAGTTCGTTGGTCCCGGGAAACAGATCCGCAGAAGCGGCTGAACAAGGAGATGCTCCTTACATCCTCGGATTGGGCGGTTTTGACGGAAGTGCTAGCTGTTCTTGAGCCTTTCAAGATCATCACGAAGAAGTTTGAGGGCAGGGAACCCAATATCGCCGAGGTTATCGCCCACGCCTACACATTACTCAGGGACCTTGAATATCTCAGCCAACAATACTCCTCGGCCTTTGAGAAAGCGCCGTTCGCTGGCCCAGAGATCTTTCCTATTGAGTCGCCGCCTCGGGGAGAGTCTCTCCAGCCGCTTCAGCCGCCATCGCCATCCAGAAGACCCCAACTAGCCTCACAGTTGCCACGGCGGTTCGAAGGGTACGAGGTTGATCTTCCTGGCCTCAGAAACAGGCGTCCTGGTACGCCTTGCGGTCCCAAAATTGAGCTTGGAGATCCTGTGATCGAGGATCTTGACTGTGATGGCTTCAACATAATTCAAACAAGCCTCGGGCTTGCGATTCAGAAGCTCAAGGAGTATGTGGGCTTGATAGAGGCATCTCCAGCTTATTGGGCAGCTATGATACTGCTCCCTGGTTGCAGAGCGAGGTGGATACAACGATTCTTTGTCAATGAGCGTGGAAAGGCGGAGTCGATTGTTGGACAGTTCAAGGAGTTTTTTTGAGGAGGAATATCCAGGCGAGGAACATGCCGATTCGAGCCCTGATAACCGAAGTCGAACGCCATCTTTGACAGACGAGGAAATCGCTCTTGGTTGCTCAACCACCACTGCAACGGTTGATCCACCGGCCGAACAGGCTCGCCAAGGTAGCCTGCTACCTCATCCGGTCCATGGAGAGCTTCAGGCGGATCGTAGAAGTCGCAACACCAAGGGAAACCATCACGATGCGACGCGTCACGAACCAGGGCCCCACAACGCGCCCGGCCCGGCTGTTTTTCCGGCCAAACAGGCCGCATCACTTACTCCCCCAGGGTTTTCCAGGGTGTCCAAAAAAGGTAAAAATCAGGGCTAATATTTGGCAATTCGTCAATCAATCACGGTGTATGAATTGGATTGAATTGAGCCCAAAATTTCCATAATTGAATTGAATTGGATTGATTGGATTGGAAGATTGCCAAGAAAAATTGGATTGTTGGGAGCGCTGCTCAGTTCACACATGGCCCCCCAGCAAGCTACATCTATATAGGAACCTCGCCCTGGCGGCAGTCCGAGCCCCAGAACACCACCATCATCCACCAAGTCCTCACCGAGCCAACATTCCACAGACACTTGACCCCAGATTGCGAGACTCAGCCAGAACACCTAAAATTACCGAGCTACTACTCCTCACAATCAACAATCATTCATTCCATAGGTCATCCGAGATCCCAAACCCAAGCATATCACACGTTTCCCTGTCAAGATGAGCTCTCCCCCTAAATAGCTAACCGCTTCTCCTCTTCGTTTCTGGAACAGGGGCAGCCATGTGCAACTACGAGAAGCTCGTCTGCAGAAACTGCAACAAGCTGATCAAGGAGTTCTACCATTTTCACTCGGATTGCAACGACTACAAAACGAATGGCTATTGCTATGTGAGGACCGCCTGTAATACCGTACGGGGAATGTGCAGCAACTGCCCGTAAGAACGGAGACGGCGACTTCATAGGTTGCCAAAGCAGCTGGATTCTGCTGAATGGGAACCCAACCATGGGCGGACGAGATTGCGGCCGTGGAGAGTGGGAATGCGGTATTTTCAGCGAGCAGCATGAGCGTTTGGCAATGAATGCTGGGGGGGAGGGAGGAGGAGGGGGGGAACGGGGGGAAGGGTGAGGCATTTGCAAGTTGAGCCAGATTTCGCATAACATAGAGCCAGAGTTATCAGTCTACTTCATCTTTCAAATCGTCTACTTCAACTTCCACATTATGTATAAAATGTGATATCAACAATGTCATGTCAAGCTGAAACTCCTGAAATGACTGTCAGTTAGATGTATTGACCCCTTGCGGATGCTCGGCTGGAGCCCGGGCCATTTCAACAAAGGACATTCTCCGAGATACTCCCCAATCTAGATGATACTACTTCACCTCCCTAGATGCCTAGACAAAGAAAGTGGCGAAATTTGACATTGTGTCAAACCTGGGCCATATGCTTCGAACAATGGAGCAGGGCTGAAACCCAGTCAGGTTGCCTGTTCTAGAGAGTGCCTGTGGCCATTGTGATTCCTGAGACCGCTGATCAGCCCAGTACTTAACCTAGACCTTCCTAGGTAGCTTCAAGTCCATTGTAGGGCCAAGAGACCCTTGGAGTATCAAAGTGGTGTGTATTGCTTGAACGTCAAGCCCTGAAAGTCATGTCTTCTTCCACAACGCCTTCCTCTCAAACCGGGGTTCGGGTTCAGGGCATTCAGGGGCAAAAGGCAACGAAGCGACAGACGCAGACTCAGGAGACACGAGCTCCTCTGTCATATAAGCTCATTCAGATCTCAACGACGTCATTCCAACGCTTCGACAAGCTGGACCACCCGCAGATTCGCCATATTTGCCGGATCAACCCAGAAGTCCAAGAGTTCTGTATCATGTGCGCCCAACCGTCCAATCCCGTGTACCAGTGCAAAAACTGCGAAGCCGCCCAGTACTGCTCGTGGGAGTGCAAGGTCGACGACGTTCAGCATCACCTTCTTGTATGCTCCCAATGGCTTGGCTTCTCGCACCCCCTGTCCCTGTGCATGGCCCGCATCCTCGTCTTCCCAGCCCAGAGCACCACTCCTGTCTTTGCCTGGGCTCAGATGAAGCACATCGAAGGTGAGCCTAGCGCGCAGCTCATCATCGAGCACCCCGAACTTTCTGTCTTCGCCGACAACCTCTTCCCCGGCGGCATCGACACAGTCCCTCAGATCGCCCGCATTGGCTGCATCAACGAATGTCGGGCTCTCACAGCCCCAAAGTCGATGCAACAAACCCCCAAACCACAAGATGGGAAACACGCCTTCCGCACATCGCCCCTCGGCCACGGCCTCTTCGTCCTTGAGTGGCTCCCCTCGACATCAACCAACCTCGGCATGGACTGGATCAACCGGTCCATCCAGTACACCACCTCCCTCAACACCCACCACATGAGACCAGGCCACACCTGGTTATGGACAGGCCCCATTGTCGTTCTTTCCCTCGATGTGTCCAAGATCTACACCCAAGCCAAGACCATCGCTCTCGACCACGTCACCCTGCGCGACGTGCGCCACGCCCTCGACTTCTTCTCCCTGAACCTGCGCAACCCGGCGCTGCCCGCCAGCCTCCCCTCGCCCGGAACGCCGGGCTCGTTGGTCAAGACCAGCCGGTTTCCTTACCCCGTTGCGGGGGGTGTCAAGGTCAACGAGATCCACTCCCCCATCGCACGCGCAATGGGGGTGGCGGACTTGCTCGAGCCAGTGATTGTCAGCCGGGACTTGCCATCGACGAACAGGGAGTTGCAGGGCGTGTCGGTGCTGGGAGCAGCGCTGGGGCTGGCGTGGGTGGTAAGGGTGGTGCTGTGCCACGGTGAGGAGTTGGATTGGTTATATAGGGGGGTCTACTCTGACCCTCCCTCGTTTTCCGCCAGCCTCAAAAAAGAGGCTGTGACTGATGCTGATGATGCGAGTACTACAGAAAAGGGGAGCAGTGTCATCCCCGCCGTCATCAACGCGGTCTACACTGCAGACAAAACCACCGCCACGGCAGAGAAGAAAAGCCTCCCACGCTCCGGAGACGGCATCGTCTTCCTTAGCGCCGGCGGCGAGCCCCTCCTCAAAGAGCACGTACAGGCACTGCTGGAGTTCATCCAAGAGCACCGCATCGAAGCCGACGACAAGCGCAAGTTCAAACCAGATGACTTCAACTTGTTCTGGGCCAAGTTCAGGACCAAGCACAAGCTCCGCGCCGACATGCCGTCGCCGTACGAGGCTCACCCCGTGCTGTGCGACGTCCAACCGGGGGACACGTTCGCGCTCTGTACCGACACCTTCAGGGTGCTCTTGAGGAAGAAACAGGGCCTGAAAATGTACGACGACGGCTCCGTCACCTTCGAGGTGCGGGCTCAGACAAAGTTCAAGTGTAGCCAGCGCTGGTTTCGATCATGAGCGCCGGTAGTACTGTAATTCTCCATTCCACTGTTGCTGCTGCCCTTTTGTGTTGCGCCTTATGTACGAAGATCAATCAGAATGCAAAATGCAACCCCTTCCCCTGTGAACTCCAGTCGTTTTCCAGGCTTTTTTGCGAGCCCACCCCATGCACCGCCGATGAGCGCCATGCAAATGCACCGATACCCCCCCTCAGATGCCATAAAAATGACCCATACCATCCTGCCAGACAGATAAAGAACCCTTTTTGTGAATGTGATAGATCCATCTCTCTCAAGAACGGCAGCCAAGAAGCAACCGTGTCAAAAAAAAAAACCAGTCCTTCGTCCTCTTTGTCCACGCCAGCCCTATTCTGACATCCAAGCCTTTCATGCTGAAACAATCTGGGATGGAGCTTGAACGAGGCCGACCACCAGACAAGCACTCATTTCCAACGGCCACTGCTCCAAACCCATCATCCCTTCTTCCGTCTCTTGAAACCCAAGTCGCAGCAGCAGACAGAGCATACACCACCCCTACAGCATCGGTCCAGGAGGCCCAGGAGGCATCGTGAAATGGTACGGCGGCGGCTGTTGCAAGAACCCCCCCTGCTGAGTTGCCAGCGGAACCGAAGCCGGCGCCGGCGCCGGCAAGATGACGGGGTGAGCCTTCGGCAGCGCCAGGAGTCCAGACCCAGACCCTGACTTGCTATGCATCGAGGCAGGCGTCGTCGGTCCCGACGGCCCAGCAGAGTTCGGGCCGGAATCGGTCTGGCCCACGACGCTCGACTCGGCGCCGTCCGCGCCACCGCCGTTGGTCGACGACACTTTCTCGGCCTTCTTGGTGGCCAGCGTGTTGCGCCGCTTCTCGACTGCGCCTTGCATCTCGCCCGAGGCCCACCGTCCTGCGTGTATTTGTGTCAGTCTAACTGCTCTTGTTGCAAAAAGCTGAGATGGACGGGTGTGCCCAAAAAAAAAAAAAAAAAAAAGGAAAAGGAATAGAAAAATACTTACTCCGCATCGACCAACTCATCTTCTCCGACTTGGTCATCTCGGCATACGGCTTGTCGGGCTCGCCGTCCCCGTTGGCCGCGGCCAGTGCCTTGGCCTCCCCGGCCTTCTTGCCGCGCGACCGTTTCTTGCCGTCGGATGCCCCATTGGCCGGCATTGCCGTCCGCGAGGCCGCCTGCGACGTGGTCCCGTGGCTCCTGAACTTGATCTTGGTGATGGGCTTCTTGACCGCCGGCGGGTCCGGAGCCGGAGGAGGGGCGCCGTGGATAAAAGCCGGGGCCGAGTTGAAGGTGTGCATGAATGGCCCCGCCTCCTGCGACGGCACCGGCTGCGAGCTGTTGCCCACGTCCACCATCATGGGTCCCGCCACGAAGTTGTGGTAGAATTTGGTCGACATCGGTTGATACGGCGGCGGCAGCGGACTGGCCTGTGGCAGGGTAGGCGATGGTGCAGAGTCCAGAGGCGGTAGTGGCTCCTCGGCGGCCGGCTCCTTCTTGCGCGGTGCCCGCTTCTTGGGCTCCACGGCGTCCTGCTTTTGCGCAGCCGCGCCACGTCCTCGCCTCTGCGGCCGAGCCTCAAGTTCTGGGTCGTTCTCGAGCGCAAAGTTGCGCCTCCGCTTGTCCCGTAGCGAGTAGGCCGATTCCACCGTCTCGGCTGTGTGGGCGGTGCCACTCGACGAGGCGGTTGACGGCCTCGACTCGCCATGTGTCGAGGCATTGCTGTAGAACGACGAGCTCGCAATCTCGCCGCTAGCCGCCCGGTGGTTCCCCAGCTGACCCTTAGTGCCGCGCACGCGCTTCGCTCTGTCGGGCTCGCCGCCGAATCCAGCAGGAATTGATGTCAGTGGTTCTTGAAGAGCTGGGACACCCCGGCCTCGTCGGCGCGAGACTTTGTGCTTCTCAACCGCCTTCAGCTCGTCATCGTCGGTTCGGTTGTCGTCTGGATCGGCGGCCGGAGTGACTTGGTCCTGCTCCTCTGCGAGCACTATTTCGCGGACCCGTGCTGGGCGCCCCTTGCGAGGCGACTCTGAAAAGCTTTCGGTAAATTCGGAGTGCTCGAGGCCCTCCACATCTTCGCCGTTCGCGGCGCCGCCGGCAGGCTTCCGTCTCTGTCGGCGGTTAGGTGCGAGGGTAGAGAAACCCGTGGGCGTGCCGGATCGGCTGGGATAAGTGCTCTGTTCCGAGACATGACGCGGCTTCCGAGCCCGCTTCCCTTCGACGACGACGTTCTCGTCGGCGAGCTCCGCGCCCTTCTCGGTCCTCTTGCGGAGCCGGTTCTCGGGCATTTCCCAACGCTGCTCTTCTGGGTTCTGCCGGCCCACCTGGGTGGGGTGGGTGTTAAGCTTAAAGCCGTAGGCCTGCGCCATGACGCGGTCCTCCTCCTTCTCGTGTTCGACGATTGGATCGTCGATGTAGGGCTTGGGGGCGCGAACGCCACGGACTTCAAATGCGGCAGGCCCCTTGACTGCGTCGTCGAAGTAGCGCCGCAAGGGAAGCGGTTCGTCGGCCTTCTGCCGATTCTCCCAGTTGGCGATGGTTTTGTCATTGGCCTGACGGCGCTTGGCGTTCTCCTCGTCGTCTAAGAACTTCTTGAGCTCATTGTACTCCCGCTGGTAGGCGTCCAAGGCTTCGGTGGCGGCGGCAGTTATCTCGTACAATCGCTGAGTGGACGAGTCCTGCCATCCCTCAAACGCCTCGACAAACTCGTTGGAATCGCGAATCTTGGGAAACAAGTATTGTCTGTTTGGATTTCTCGTCACCTCAACAGGCTCCCCCGGGGTGTCAGGCTTGGCCGGGTCATCGGGTGGCTCGTCCGCATCCTGTTCGTCATCTGCCCCTTCGTCCTGAATCATGGGGTCCTCTGCAGCGGGAGCGGGCGACGGCGCGGCTGCGGGCACCGGAGACTCGACTGCTTGCGAGGCCCGTGGTGTCTCATCTTCGACAGAGGGCACGACCAAATCTCCAGGTCTTTGGGCCACGACGGTGGAGCTGGCTGTGGACTCTGTTGTTGCTGAGACCGGGGTGGTGGCTGACGTCGGATCCTCGTTGTGGGTGGACTTGTACCGCCGAGCGCATTCGTTGTTGAAATCAAACATTGATATGAGTGGCTCGCCCTTTTCTTGCCGCTTCTGATTTTCTCTGCGATAGAGGGCGAAGAACTCGCTCGTCTTGAGGCGCCGCCGCGCGTCCCATTCCCCTTCGCCACCTGGCTTCCCCTCGAGCAGAGTCGGGACGCGTGCGGGAATCAGGAGAGGAGTTGACTGATCATTGGTGGCCCGGACGGGATGCACCCACTCTGTGTAAGGTCCAGGGAGGGCGGCGCTTTCATTCTCGTAGGGCGTGAGTTTGAGGTGGGATGCAAATGGGGTGGCCTGCTTGTAGATGGGTTCCAACGATTTGATCGTTGAAAGTGCTGTCGGCGGTGGCCCGTGGTCCGATGGGATTGGAGCAGCATTAGGCTTGAGCGTCGCATCTTCTGGGGGTTGAAGTGGTGTTGAATCGTCGCGTAGGTGTGACGCAGGCGTTGGGGTCTTGGTCGTGGCGGGGATTTCAATCGATGCTGCGGCGGCCGCCTGGTGTGAGAAGTCGTCCTGGGATCGCGCGATGATCTCTTTGGCGGTCTCCGTCTCAAAGTCTGCGGTTCCACGCGCAGCATGTGGAAGAAGGATGGACTCGGGCTGTTGAACTGTGGGCACGTTGAGATCCGTTGGCGGGACCCCATCCTCAGAAGCGCCCGGGGTTTGTTCGGGCTCGGCGCTTGGGGTCAGTGGGATATGTATAGTGGCAACCGGACGATTTCGGTCGGGTTGCTCGTGAATGGTGTCCACCTCAATTGCCTCACCATCTTCTGCGGCGAGAGATACTGGCCCCTCGACTGACTGAGATGGCTGCACCTGGGGGGTAGGCGGTTGCACGTGGATGTGTGCGGCCTCGCTCCCGTCCGAAGACATCGGCCGAGACTCTGGCTCGCGAGATGGGGAAGACCGCTTTGACTCTGCCTCCGATGGCTCGCCAGGCCCTGTAGGTAGGCTGACGAGGATCGTGTCCTGCACCTCATTGTCGGAAGGCTGGTCGACGTAAGGGGTGAGATCTGTGGACAGCTTCTTGGATGGGTTGCGGCGACGGGAGGATGCCGCGCGACTTGGTGCCGGGGACTTGTCTGCGCGGTGGCGCTTGGCGTGTGAAGCTGAGGTGAAGTCTTCAGACTCTCCGTCGGAATCATGGCCGCCTTTCCTCTTGCGGCCGCGGGCGCTGGGCGTAGGCATAGGCTTGACAACCAAGTCGTTCTTTGCGGCGTGCAGGCCAACGTCGTCCTCAATCATCTCCTGGGTGTAATCGATGCGTGCCCGCTTCCTCAGAGAATGGCCGCCCTTTGAATGGCCTTCATCATCAGCAGCGCCGTCGTATGACGTTTCCAGGGTCTTTGACCTCTTGCCAGCACCGGCCATGATGGAGCCTGCGGTAGTGGGCGACTCAAAGCTGAAGGAGGAAGATGGGTGGAAAGTTGAGCTCCGAGCCGGCCTGTCTGCCCGGGTCGTGATACGCAATGCCTGGTCAGCCGCCGGTGACAAGGCGCGATGAGGTGTTGTGCTGCGGTTGTTGGCCTGCCGGGCTTTGCCGCCTCGCTGAGGCGCAGTGTATGCCATGCTGTGAGTGTGAGACGATGAAGTAAGAGCAGCGGAAGGCTCGGGAGAGGCCGGGCTGGCCGGGCTTGAAAAATGGCGGCGGCCCTGGGTGTGAAAGGAATGAGCTGGCAGGGTGAAAGTGGCACGCTTCAAACTCTTTGCAGCGCGCCCTCGAGCTTGCGACTGCGAGGAGATGTTGTTGATGCGCCCGCGGTCCGTCGATGACGGCTGTAATTCAATGTGCTCCCCGCTGCCCCCTGCACGGTCGTCCCCCAATGGCTGCTGCATGCAGAGCGACGAGCAGACGAGGGCGTGCTGTGGGAAACCGACGTCTGTAATCGGATGGGGTTGGTGTAAGAGGGCGCTGAGGGCTGAGGCGAAAAAAGAGAATCGCATTAAAACCCGGGTTCCAACGTGTCAGGGTCGGCCTGCAATGCCAGAGAAGAGGGTTGTCGCCAGCCAATTGGGAGCGCCATCCAGCCAGACTAGTCGCTCGCCTAGCCCGGGCAAGTGCTCCGTTTCCGTATGTAATTACTTGGGTTTGCTGGGAGGAAAGCGTCTTGTCGACGAGACGGGCGAGAAAATAAAGAGAGTGAAGAATGGATGATTAGGATGTGAAATGGAGCTGCCTCTATTGTCTGGATGCAACGATAGCGCTGCTTGGATGTCAACATGAGACGGAAATGGCGGCGTGTTGCTCGTTGTTTTGCGTGTAAGATTTTCTTCTCGGGTCAATTTTCTGGAGGCCCCGGCTGGCTGCCAAGGTCCCACCACCACAGCTGTCTGCAGCTGCCAGTGAAACTTCCACCCGACCCCCGTGCTGAGACCCGAAGCTTGCATAACCCCAACCCAGCCCCGTCTCAGCTGAGGCCCTTGGGCCGTGACGTGACGCAACATGGATCCCGTCGCGGTCGCACCGCCGCTTCCCCACATCTACAGCCACTAGCCAGCGGTGAACGTGCATCCAAACACATCAACCAGCATCGCGTTTCATGTCAAGCCGACCTCGCTCTTTGCGTTGATCAAGTGTTGCTGATTGATTCTCTGCTCGAGAATGGCTAGCGAAAGAAGCAAGGCGGCCCCCGCCGACGAGAAGTTCGTCGGCGAGCTGTTTGAGGGCATCCGCGACGACACGGCAGTCAAAAAGACAACCAAGGCCAAGGCTGCAACTTCCAAAGTAAAGACCGATGCTACCAAGCAGGACATTCTCGCCGAGCTCGAGAACCAGCTCGGCGAAAAGGCCCCAGACCGGCCGCACACCCCGCGCATCCGCGACGGAGCCCCTAAGCCGTCTCCCGCGAATCTGAAGCGAACCTCCACCAACACCCCGCCCCCGGCCATCGATACCGCCCGCAGGTCTGCCGAGAGCACAACGTCCCACCATGCAAACCACACCCCGAGCGCGACGAGCTCTGAGCCGCACGAGAGCGAGAGGAGGGCCCCTGCCCCTGCTTTGCACTCACAAGCACCGAGCGGCGGCGGCGGCGGCGGCGGCTGGTGGGGCGGACTGCTATCTACTGCGACAGCAGCCATGAAGCAGGCTGAAGCTGCGGCAAAGGTGATCCAGCAGAACGACGAGGCCAAGAAGTGGGCGGACCAAGTCCGCGGCAATGTTGGAGCGCTAAAGGGTCTAAGTTCGTCTCTCCCCTTCCCCAGCCTAATCGATCGCCTGGACCACCACCGCTAACATCTCCCGTCCCGTTGCCTCCCAGGCCTCGTAGACGAGCTCCGACATCGCGCCCTCCCAACCTTTACCAACATCCTGCACACCCTCGCCCCGCCCATCTCGTCCCACGAGCGCCTCCTCATCCACATCACCCACGACCTGGTCGGCTACCCGTCCCTCGACCCGCTCATCTACGGCGTCTTCAACCGCGTCATGGCACAAGTCGAAGGCGGCGACCTGCTCGTGATTCAGCGCGGCCAGGAATCCACCCTCCGCGCTGCCTCGTCCGACTCGTCAGCATCTGCTCTCTTCGGCGGCCAACAATCCGCCGCCGGGTGGCGCGACGGGCCCTGGTGGCGCCAGTCGGACGCCCCGCGCGACTTGGGCGCCGTGCAGGGCCTGGTTGAGGGCACCAAGCTGTGCCGGGCCAACGCCGAGGGGTACGCGGCCGACTATTTTGCCGCGCACGGTGGCATCGCGCAGGCCCAGCTGCGCGCCGCCGAGCCGGCGAGCGAGTCGAATCCCGTGCGCAGGTCCGATCTGTTCCTGTCGGTGCAGGCTGTCCGCGCGCGGCCCGACAGGGCGCTGTTTGCGGGCTCGACGGCTGTTGAGAAAGTGAAGGAGGAGTCGGTCGTCGCGCAGGGCGGGGATGGCGACGACGAGGACGACGTGTGCTTTGCTGTGTTCATCTTGGATCCCGTCCACGAGATCCAGTACGCGACTGTCAGCCAGGGCATGCCTGCTCGGTGGATTCGCTGGCTGGATGCCCCGGCCACGCCGCTGACTCCGGCCAGCGGGGAGGACGACGACTTCCGGGCCGAGTTTGGGCCCGTGCCGGATGAGATCCGGGAGATTGTCGAGAGCGGCGGCGTGGATCCGCGGGAGTGGGTGGCTGAGTGGGTCGAGGAGGCCCTGGGCCTCGCTGTGGGTGTCGTGGCGCAAAAATATGTGGCGCGGCGTATGGGTGTCGGCGAAGGCGGCATCGGCAAGGGCAAGCAGAAGGTCGAGAGTGTGATGCAAGATGGCGGCAACGAGGTCGCGAGGGCGGGGCTGATTTGAATATTGGATAAGAATAGTTTTGGTTGGAATTATTGTGAAATCGACTGGAGGCCTGGTTAGCCGTAACAGTCGTCACACGGTCACAGTGCTCTATCTTAGGCGATGAGCTTTTTGTTTCATTTTGGCGTCGGGTTGTTGGGATTGATCATTTTTGTGGGTAATCAAGGTATATGCCGATTGCGAACACCTCTGGACCTGATGTTGTGAGCAACACCCTTCTCTTCAAACGTCGCACGCTTTGGTCAGTCGGCCAGTTTGGTGCGGAAGAAGGTCAGGTTGTCATGAGCGTCAGGGACCTGGGCCATAGTCGAAGTATCAATGGTCCCCCGTCGAACCGGGCGGAAGCCCTCACATTGCGTATTGCCAAAAGAACGTGAGCTCTAATCTGTTGCAACTGAGGAACTAACTATGGGGAGCAACCCTAAATATTTCAACACGTATGCGGTTCAGAAGTCGCCAGAGGCGAAGAGCGGCATCAACCTACACTGAAGGAATTCAACTTTCAGCCTTCAGAAGTTCAGGCCCGTTGTGAACCAGCCACAACAATGAACTGTCAGTTTGCGGTCAGATACTTGCAGAAATACTAGTCATCATCTCACTCGCAGCTTCCGATGGTCGACTCAGCGCTCGATGAGATTCTAGTATGAATCTACTTGAGACTGATCGCCCGGTGATACGAAAACGACCCTGCAGTTGTAAGAACAATGGAAACCGCACTTTGTACCACACCCAGCAATTGCATGTCCGCCTTCAGACACCAGAACTCGTCCTGCCCGGGCCACTCTCTTCTAGAAGCCTCAGTTCCGGTCTTTTATTGCAGGTGGTGAAAATGGAGACAAACTGGAAATTTATCTGAACGCAGCGGCTGGGGGTTAACTAATTAGGGAGGAGTCGCCTAGGTACCTAGTAGCAAGTAGGTAGGTAGCCAGGGTAGTAAACGGGGGGCTCTTGAGCAGAAGGAGAATCTTTCGGACTTATCTTGAGCGCGAAAAAGCTAAATGGAGTGGACGAAAATTACTTGCTGTACCAAAAATGACGACGTTCGGCCGAATAAATCGGGTGCCATGTCGAGAGCCTCGGGCCTCTCAAGGGCTGCTATCATTTATGTCTCCTGGGCTAAGGTGGCGGAACCTGGCTTAATCGAGGAACTTGAACAGCTCAGATGATGAGGGCGTAGTGCGGTGTGCGGACAAGCTGAGGTACGGCTGGATCGGAGATGTGTTGACAACGTTGCTTCCTGCTTGTTGATCGGGTGGTTCCTCCGCCTTCAGTAAGACTTGACAGCCGGGCGGCGGATCGGTGCATGCCATGGGGGCGAGGTAAGGTGAAGGCGGACTTTGGTCGGAGATGGAAACAAACGGCCGGAATCGAACGGGATTGCAGCTGGTTGGGAACAGCGAGGGAAACCTGAAACAGAGCAACGCTCTTGAATAGACCCTAACGCCACCCGCTAGTGCTACCTCTAACATGATGTCTGAGCATGAAAACAAAACTTGAACAACCTGCCATGCAATCCCATTTTTACCCCTCCCCACCAAAGACTAGGCAAACGCCCCAACAGCAGCCATCAAGGAAGCTCCGCCGACGACGGACAAAAATGCAGTCACCCTCTTCCTTCCATTCAACGTCTTGTAGCTGCCCTCGCTCAGAAAGTCCTCGGCCAGCAGCTGCACCAGGCCGGCAAACAGCAGCAGGCCGCTCGATATGGCGTTCATAAAGCCGACCATCAGCAAGCCCGTCTGGCTCATGGGGTCATAGAAGCGGTGCACAAACAAACCGATGGCCTGGCCTATAGGGGTGGTGGAGCCGAAGGCGAAGACCATGAGCCAGGGACGCGGGGACGAGCGGGGGAAGTGCAGGGCTGCGATACGGGTGCCGAGAGCGAGGCCTTCGAAGGACTCTGCGAGGGGATTAGTCCGGCATACCTATGGAAGCAAAATCTGGGTAAGAACGTACGGTGAAAGGAGATGGCAATGAGAAAGACGACGAAGGTCGGGCCCGTGGCGACTGACAACGCCATGCCGATGAAGACGCTGTGGAAGAGGATGCCGGCTTCGAGAAGCAGGCATTGCAGCATCATGCGCTTTTGCTCCTCGGGACCAGGAACGTGTTGGGGCGCGGGGAGTCCGGGCGTAGGCTTGTGCTGTGAAGACGGAAGCGGCGAGGAGGGGTCTGGACGCAGCTCCTCGAAGCTGAGCTCGAGCTCGAGTGACTCCCTCTCCTCTCCTTCGTGTGACCCGTCTCTTTGGGACCTCAGCAGGAACTCTCTGGATAGTGGCATCAATGGTGTTGAGCCGGGGAGAGGGGAGGCACCCGAAACAAGACCTTCGGTTGCTTCCAGGTCATCCAGCGCAATGCTGGCGGGTCGGTCGCGTCGAGCATGCCGGGTTGCACCAACATCGTGGGTTTGACAAATACCGGCGCCATCGCTATCTCCGCTGTCGTCCTCCACCCAGACGTGATGAGAATGCGAATGGCTCGCACCGCGGGTGGTGAGGTATGACTCCAGCGCCACCACAACGAGTGCCGAGACCATCGCAACGAGACCGGCGAGCGGCCTGTAACCTTTGCTGAAAAAGTGTGGGAGACATGGGTCGGTCAAGGAGGTAAACGCGGTCGGGAGGAGGTGGACAAAGGCCGTGGCCATCAAGACGCCGGTGCCAAAGTGCTGGCAGAGGAAGATGATGTTGCGCTGGCGTTTGCTGCCTTTCGTCAGGCGCTGGGAGAAGAGGGGAAACCCGCACGCTGTCACGCATCAGAATCAGCACACTTGCAAGTATGGGAGAGCGTAGCAAGGACTTGCGGCGTACCCAGAGTACTGAGGGCGAGGATCAGAAATAAAGCAAAGACGTGGATGCCCGTGTCGTAAGACCCTTTCTGGCTCGACCCGCATGCTGGTCGGTCTTGGGCACCATCCCGTCTCGAGAGCTCTGCGAGGAGCAGTTCGGTCGGGATCGAGGACCATCGGGGATCGGGGTCTATGGAAAGCGGTCCTGTTAGCTTGAGCCGGTAAGATGGGTCAAAAGGGAGGTATCTTTTGCAGGACTGACCATCTGCCCGTACGCCGAGCCTCTCCATTCTTACGCAAAACTTCAAACTCGGGATTTGAGCAATCACTGCATCGTGGCGTTGGGCAGGACACCACCGGCGAGATGGCTTTCGAGATAGGCATGCGCCGCGATATCTTCGATTCGAGGTTTGTTGTTGCCAACTTCCAGTGCCGGGCGCGAATGGGGAGCGGCATGTTTCCGTCCTTGCAGAAGAGTATCTCTAATTGTACGGGGTCCGCACAGACCCCCTGAATTCCGCCACACCTGTGGCAGGCTGAGCCTCGGCAACCCTCGTCCAACCCTAACCCGCGTTGAGAACCCCCTTTATGGGCAGCCTCCCCCTTTTTTCGTGGCCTCTGAGCAACGGCCCCATCACGGTTGCCCCTTTTACCTATCGTCCCTACCTAGACAGTGAGAATTCATTACTGCTCGTCGGCTACTTCTTTGCAATAGCAGGTACAAAGGTTCACTCCTCTCCACCACCACTACCTCGGCAGTTATCACACAACAAAGCGCGACTTGAAGCTATTCAGAAGCCTTTAAACGCACTAGAGGAGTACAGTTTCATCACTACTTATACATAATACTATCATCCCCAATCCAACCTACCCGACTTCTACCCTCCGCAACCGATCCGCGGGCCGCTAAAATGGCTGACGACGGCGCCGCCGCCGCCGCCGCCGCCGCCCGCCCGCTGGATCTACTGCTCGAAGTGCCCCTCGAGTCGCCTCGGGTCCCTGGAGACGGTTTTGATTCCTTTGAGGCGCTCTTCAATTACATCAATCAGTGGGCGAAGCCCCGTGGCTATGCCATTATCATCCTCCGATCCAGCGACCATCAAGAGGGGAGGCCTCGCCGATACAACCTCTGTTGCGACATCGGCGGCCCCCATCATGACGCCTCCTCTACAGGGCTTTGCAAGGCCAGTAGCAAGAGACAAGACTGCCCCTGGCTCGCGAGGGCAGTTCAGCGAAAGCTCCTCGGCGACCGATGGTATTTCGAGGTCCGCAACGATCACCATAACCATGAGCCATCTCTTCACCCTTCAGCCCACCCTGCCCATCGCAAGAGGACCTGGACTGAGGAGCAGAAGCAAGAGATCCGCCTGGTGCTCAAGACAACGACTTCTGGATCCCGCAGTGTCGCCTCGCTTATGCGTGAGAAGTACCCTAGCCAAGTACGTACCTCTTCTTCGCTACTATCAGTTTGCCTGTAACTAACTATGTCATGCCTCTAGATCTGGACACGACGAGATATCGAGAAAGAGATGAGCAAAGCGAAGGCCGAGGCCCTCGGTGGCCATACCCCTACCCAAGCCCTCCTCAAGCACTTCGCCGACACCGAGATCAAGCACCGCGCTCGCCAGCTTCAAGGTCGTGTTGTTGCCCTCATTTGGACCTACCCTTTTTGTGAGGAGATGTGGCAGCGATTCCCAGATGTCATCTCTATCGACAACACCTACAAAACCAACCGTTTCCATATGCCCTTCCTCAACGTCACCGGCATCACG
>MU863675.1:49714-62772 GCA_033575675.1 Parathielavia hyrcaniae | reverse complement strand
GACCCAACAACACCAGCTCTGTCACCATCGCGTCGAGGCTCTCTCTAGGCTGACAGAGGCGCAACGATGTGCCCAGCCACCTGACGAAGAGGCCTGTACAGGGTCCTTCCGACGCCAGTTTGGCCTGCCTTGTTCCCACGAGATTGAGGAGAGGCTCCGCGCCAACAAGGAGCTTACAGTCCGAGATACCCACGAGCATTGGAGGCTAGGCAAGGACCTCGCCTCTGGGGATCTCTATCTCCCTATCCTCAAGGCCCTCGCAGTTGTGGTACGTCGTGGAAGACGACCCGAGCAGATCCCCATTGCTGCCATCCCACGCGGAGACAACTATCGTCGACAAGCCGCTGCGAGCCGCCAACGTGATCCCTCTCAGTGGGAGCTTGTGGACCCGACGGAGACCGAGGGACGCCTCCATCAAGAACAAGATATCGAAGTGTCGACGTTGACGCCGGCACGAGGACGTGGACGGGGCTCGCGGGTCCAGGGGACTACAGGAAGACAAGGAAGAGGCCAGGGACAGGGAAGAGGTCGTGGACAGGGAAGAGGCCAGGGACAGGGAAGAGGCCAGCAAAATAGAGTAGATTAGACCCAAGGAGGTACAGATCCTGCGTTTAGCGCAGCCATACAGCTCGGGACGCCAGCGCCGGACACCCCCTAGGCTAGTTGACAAATAGAAATAGATGCCTGATTTCCCTGCGATAGATCCCCAAGGCCACAATACACATTATCCCCAATCGCTCAAACCGATCTTTTTGCTCTGGAGGTTTTTTTTTTTGCCGAGGCTCAGCCTGTCACAGGTGTGGCACAACTAGAGATACTCTTGCAGAAACCCTGCAGCGCATGCTTGGCAGCGGATCCGCCCTACCACGCGCAGGAGCGACCTAACTAATTTTAGGCCTCGTCATTAGTTATTGGATTTGCTTTCAGTCCGACAATCACCTCAAATTCTCTCAATCATATCGCATCGCGCGCATCTCACCAAATGAATCACCAACCTCATAATAGAAGCTCTTAGCTTCGTACAAACTGTTCGACTTGCCTGCCCGCCTTGTAGAGTCTACAGAAAACCCCCATTTACCCATACCCGGGCTGTTCCTCAGTCCTCACACACTCTCAAACGCCTCCCGCCCGATAACTTACCTTATGGTAAGTGCCTTGCCTCCCAAGCGTCTGGCTTCCTTTGAAATATGAGAAGGATGCTTTATTGGTAGTGGGTAGTCGACCTCGCTGACGCTGTTTCATTTCGACCCTGAACGAAAACCCCCTTCCACGTTCCAGACACGCCAGGCATATATAATACCAAACCAAAATTCAAAGCGGCCCTGGGTCCCTCCATCTCTGCCAAAGCGGCGAAGAAGGCGTGATCTGCCTCATGCGCTCGTAGGCCGCATCGATGTCGGCTGGGTCAACTGGCATGCCCTGGCTCGCTTCCCACTGGAGCAATGTCACAAGATGTTCATCGCCCACTTCGGGCCAGTCACCCCCGGATACCACGCAGCGATGGGGTTTCCGTCTGATTGGCGCCTTTCGCTCGTGGCGGTCGCGAAAGATGTTGTAACTCATCGAGTCCCACGGATCGTACCGCCATCTGTTCTCGGTGGTGGCGCGAATGGGGATGGGGCACGTCGAGGGTGCTCCCGGCTCCGAACCCAGGAGATAATCTATCAGGGATGGAAATTGCGCCGGCGTCGGAGGGAAGATGGTTGTCGGTCCACGTATGTAGCCTGCATGCAGGAAAAGGTCTCGACACTAGAGTGGCGAGTTAGCCATAAACTCTAAATGCGTGTCACCGTGAAGACTCGCCTCTGTGCCAGAAGGCCCGCGGTCAAACACGACAACACCCCAAAAGATCTTGGCCTCTGCCCAGTATCAGACCATGTCGGCGACGCCGTTCAGATACTGCTCAACGTTTGTGTACCAGCGGACCCAAAAGGCGGTGGGTGGTAGATAGTCTTCCGTCTTTCGAAGCTGCTGGTGTCGCCATTCTTGGTGAACGCGGTGCTTGTGAGCTCGTCGTCGAGCCCATACAGGTATACAACTATCTCCTGGTCCGCCACGCCAAGGAGCTCAATGAGTCTGAGCTCGAAGTGTTTGGTACCCCGGTGGGTCCGATCAAAGGCGGAGAGCAGCTAGAAACATGTCAGGAGTTTGTGATTCATGAAACGACGCGCCGTGGGGTAAACAACGGACCACGCCAAAACACAAACGCACGACTTACGGTAATGGGAAAGCTCAGCTGCAAAGGATTGAACTGTCTCCTGAAACTCCGGACCCTTTCTGAAATTCCAGGGCATAGAGATTTGTGGTCTAGCACTAAGATAGGGTGTCCGAACTCCGTGAGAGTGGAATTCGCGCCAGGCGTCGGTGGTTGGAAGTCCATCTATGTTGCGAGATACAGAGCAACGTGAGGAAAGTGGTGATGCAAAAGCTGATGAATACGAAGATGGTCAAGAAAGAGAGGAAGCTACGAACTGCAGTGGCCTGGGCAACCAAGTGGTTGTGCATCCCTGCCAAGGGCGGTCTGGCCTACATGTGGAGCCTCCACAACAATCTAGGATATTTGACAAGGTGGCTTCGGCAACATCTGACGAGAGAAGTCGGCCCAGGGCCAGGTTGAAAACATCAGCGTGTTCAGAATCGAGGACCGACAGGTCGCTGCGTTCCTCAGACATGGCGCCTGGTAGTCTGCACGCTTGAGGGATTGCAGAATGCAGGCTCCGAGCCTTTAGCCTTTCCCCCGGATTCGAGCGGGTTGCCGTGCTCTACACGCTGCGCTTCAAATTAGATGCAACAGGGTCGCGGCGGTCGTCAGTGGTTTTCCGCAGCGGTTCCAGTCGACCATAAAGGCCTACTCAGCTCGCGCCATTGATGCCGGGGGAAGCATTGGGTTGGAAGACGGCCGGCAGGTCTTGGGTACGTGACAGGCACGTCGTTTGCCTTGGCGAGTCTGTATTGTACATACATGGTACAATCATACAGTACAGTGCCACCCGCAGTTGGAACCTGGAAGGAACCGCACAGTCTAACCCTGGTTTGTTTGTTAGCGTGGTACATGGGTATATTGAGATGGGAACTGGGGCGATAGGCCTTCGGGACTTCCTCTTCAAACGGGGCGTTCCAGAGGTCTTGACGCCCAGCTGCGAGTGTGGGGAAGGGCGAGAAACTGTCGAACACCTGGTGATGTGGTGTCTGGCGCCACCGTTGGCTCGAAGTTGGGAGAGAGCTGATGTTCGAACGCGAAGGGACTTTTACTCTGTTCTACAGGGAATCAGTCCCACAGCTGCACGGCTAACACGGAGGATCCTAGGCTGGCTGATGGACTCAGGGAGGCTGCCGATGTACAATCTGGCCAGGAGGCTGGAGCTGGAGCTGGAGCTTGCGGTCTGATGCCCCCTCCTTCGAAGGCCAGGAGGCCTTCTCTTTTTGTATTTGCAGGCTCAGACACTGATTGTTTCCTTGATTTTCGATATGGGTTTTTCATCCGGCCTGCAAGGATGCGGTTTTCCTGTATAGTAAGTAGTTGAAGGCCCGGCACGCCCCCAAGGCATAGCGGTGTAGGAATGATAATACTATATCTCTGCGGCGCGTCGGATACTCAAGCGTGGTGTTGATCGAATCGCAAGAAGAACTCGGTTTTCTGGGAAGCTGTCGGACATTGTTGTGGTAGAGAAAACACGTCTTGAAATTGGGTGGTTATAGTTACCTAAGGTAGGTACTTAGGCCGTCATCAATCATGCGCGGTGGCCCATCCTTGCTCTCGTGATTCTCTGGCTTCCCTTCTCCCCTGCCATTCGAAACTAGTCTTGCGAGCGCGAGCTGCGCGACGCTACCCTTTTCCTTTCAAGAAACACAACCTCTCTCGTGTAAGAGACGACTACGATTCCAATGTTCCATGTCTGGGCTCGAGATACCAGCCTTCCTCGTGGGAGTGGCGGGTCTCTTCAGCTCCTGTGTGGACGCATTTTTCTACTTCAAGCTGGCTCAGCAAGCTGATAAATACTCCGAGGTCGTCCTGCTCAAGCTGGACAATGAAAAAACGTGGCTCTTGATCTGGGGCGAAAATGTCGGTCTCTTTACCGCGAGCGGCCAAAACCCACAATTGCGAGACGAACGCGTGGTAGATCTCATTCGCCAGATCCTCATCAAAGTCGAAAAGCTCTTGACAGATTCGGAGCATTTGCGAGCGTCATACGGAGCGCAGAACCTCGACACCTCTTTCGGGAAAGCTGTCGACTACATCAGTCGGAAGAGTCTGAACGTCTTCGGACATCGGCGAGCCGGTTCTGGGCCCGAAACTCGTCAAGACTGGCCGCAGCACCGCAGCGGAGTCGAGTGGCCAGGATCAAATGGGCGATTTGTGAGAAGGACAAATTTCAAGCACCTGTCTATCACCTCAGCGATCTTGTCGACAATCTCTACGAGCTTGTCGTTGTCTCCCAGGACATTCGGAACCGCACCATCATCGAGGACATCGAATCGATCGTCGACATTTCGCATCTCGCCATTATTGAAGAAGCAACCGAGAGCTCACATGAAGCTTACTCATTGGCAGCCGCCTTTACCAGGGCTCTGACAGAGGCTGGAACGGTCAACCGCAGAACCCTAGAGGAGCGTCTGATCGACACAGACGGCACCCGAGATACGCACTCTCGCGGAACTCGCCCGACAACCGACTCGACTGACCTCGGTATAACCTCTTTGTGACAATCCACAAAAGGCCAGTCTACTTACATGTCTTATAGATTTTCTTCAGTCCGAGTTAGGCTAGGCCCACACCTTGCATCTGGTGCTGACGAGCAAATGCCGGAAGCGACAGACTCAGGATCCCAGCGACATACGACGTATTGGAGCTCAAGCAGACATTTCGGCGTATCAGGACCCTCCGTGGGACATCTCCTCCAGAAGTTCTGCGGGGGGGAATACTCTGTGGCAGCGGATCAACCATGGTCTTGTTCACATCAGAAGGGAAGTCGAGAACCTAGAAGGCGATATGCTCGGAGCACTTCTGAAAATTGACAGCAACGATCTCTCGGAGGAGCAACGGGCCTACATCTCGCAAAAGCTTCCGCTCCTCGAGCTCTTCATCTACTGCCACCCTTGTGTGTGCACCATTCACACTGCATTTTCGATCGGTATCAACTGTCCTCGCCCTTTCTCAAAACGAGAATTCGGCCTGACGACCGTCTGGTGTCCAGTTGTTGCGCCGGGGTCGACCGAACACTGGGGTTGAGGAACATGCATGAACACGTACGGAGGTGGGAGTTCCAAGCGTCTCAATTTACCGCAATACCTCCCCTTGTTTCCTTCATCGACAGCATCTGGTTGGATTGCCGACTCGATCATCTCGACTTCGAGCAGCCCTACACATACCGAGAGACAGCCTCCTCTAGTCCAACCAAACCATTCTTGGTCATCAGCGAGGTCGATTATCTCGCCCGTCAGTTTTAGAAAATCCCATGGAGAATACCCAGGGCAACAGAGATTTGGAACTTGTCTCTGGCAAACCCTGGGTTCGGCTCAACTCGGTCCCGACATGGACGCTTCATCGAGCGATTCACAAGCGACCACCCAGTTCCTCTGCAGACGCCGGGATCTGGGTCGTCGAGCCCAACCGTGACTACACAACCCGCACAGCAGGTTCATCAAGATGAGCCGACAACATCGGGACTCAAGAGACCGTCGTCGAGCGCCCAGTCTTTGGACGGCGGCAAGCGCCAGAGGCACGACGCCGCCGGGTCTTCCGAGGCAGGGATTGGACGCGGGCCAAGCGAGAATTCGGAGATGGAAGATGACGGCCACGGTTCACAACGATCCAACTAGTTGATATTGGTTTGGAGCAAGGGACAGTGTGGCTAGCCCGAGACGATGAGCCTTGTCGGCGGACAGAATTCGTACGTCCACGGTCATTCTTGTGTCGCGCTGGAGCATTTTCTGGTTCCACCCTAACTTCCAGCCGAGTACCTATCATCGGACATCCTATCATTCTCTAGTTATTTCATCCTGTTATTCTCTAGGTATTTCATCCTGTCATTCTCAAGTTATTTTCTCTCATCTCCTACCTTTGACTCCATTCTTCCATTTGTCGGCGTCATTCGTCATGTCTCACTACCTTGGTACGCAAACACGGTCCGACAAAGCGACTTCATTTGTGTCGGGACCAAACTCGGGATACGGGCAGCCATTATGATTCTAGTCAGCAGCAGAAGCACCACCAGAATAGAGAGAACTCATTTGACCATACGACTTATCAAAGCAAAGAAGTTCCATACCGGATGATGATGTCGACCCAATCGAGGGTGATCACAAGCATCCCGGATGCACCTTGAGGATCGGAAACATGAAACATTGCCACCCGACGCTCAGGCTAGCCCAGGAACACGCTGCAAACTTACAATAATGTACTCCACCTTGACGTCGTCTCAAGGTCTGAAAATCAGAGCTCACCGCAAGTAGCTTTGCAACTCCGAGTCAGGCACTATAAGACGGGGGTACCTGGGGTCCCTGGCGGACTTTCGCCCGGGCAGCCACTCGAACTCGCCGCCACAAGTTAAAGGTCCGTCAAGTTCATCCTGTAGTCCTGAACAGAGCTACGAACCGAGTCAGACAGGCTGCTCGAAGCGCACCATGGAGGGCGAATCTGATTATCGGAGACGTCATTCGTCTGGCCCAGTGTGCTGGTGAGTGAAACACGATGTTCCAAGCTCCAACTCATACGTCAGCCGGGCAGCCCTAGAGGCCCAGACGCTGGCGAGCTGACCGGGAGGTGATAGTAATCAATAATTATTCTACACCTGAGCATCCCAGGTTAACGCCGTGGCTGAGAGCGCCAACCGGACCGGCAGCAGCTGAACCACCATCTGCTGGTGTGTGCTTGAGTGCCATCACCTTGGAGAGGTCTCTCTTCGCATGCCTTGAGACCGCGCCTCCCACGGGTCAAAAGCCAACCTCTCCCGTCTGGCATCTTCTACACCTCAGGTCCTCAGGTTCCCGTCCCGCCTTTCCCCTTTCCACGGCAACGCCGCTCGACCAGCAAAATGCATTTACCGCCACGAAGTCAAACCCGAACTGCCATGATCTTGCCACGCCAGATCGGGGTGGTTCCCGAGACGGTGGGCTCCGAGTCCGGGACCACGCCCGGTATGGAACCCGAGGCTCGGCTGGATGCCGTCGGCATTTGGTTCATCACGTTTGCCGCCGTATGGACGGTCCTGCTGCTCGGCGGCATGGCATTCCTCTACCTGAAGCGTAACACGCCGACCATCAGGCTTCGCGGGCTCTGGTTGACCTTTGCCAGCATCGTCCTGCTTCACCTCTACTGGATCGTGGTCCAGATTGTCTACACCACTGGCCCTCTCGCTCCCGAGGTGGCCGAGTTCTGGATCATGAGCATCTGGCTACCCTTTGGTATCGCCCTTTTTCAGGCCGCCAACAGCCGGTTCCTTCACGTCGCAAAGGCCCAGAGCCGCTTTGCCGGGCCCCCGAGCCAGGATAAGACGGGCTACAACGAGAAGAGGCTGCCCCAAAAGACCACCTGGCTCCGGCGGCTGCGCCAGATGGACTACACCAAGCGCATGTTTCTCTTTGTCACAATGGGCATGGTTGTGCAGGTGAGACCCAATTTATGTCTGTCATACCTTCAGAATAGTATGACCTAACTGCATGTAACAGTTGATCGTGGTCGTCATCATCTTCCTTGTCTCGCGCAAGTTTCACCCCAGTTTTGGGATTCCTGGCACCGAGGTGATGGGCAGCTCACGGCTGGAAATTTCTATGAAGCAGAGCAGGGGCTGGGAGTGGTAAGTTGCCTTTGGCTCAATATTACTGGATTGACTTTGACCTGACTCCCTCCAAAGGTGGCCTTCCATTGTTTGGCAGTTTATCTGGGCCTGGATCGTTGCACCTATCATCCTTTGGCGTTCTCGCGGGATCCACGACACGCACGGATGGCAACGCCAGACTATTACCTGCTGCATTGCTGGGTATGCTGCTCTCGTATTCTTAACACACCAGAGACTGGAGATGACTGACTGATCGAAAAAACAGACTTCCGGCAGCCCCCATGTGGCTCATTGGGATTTACGTCTCCGGCATGATACCCGTAAACCGCTACTTTGTGCCGCCGCAATGGTAAGTCTGAAGATTTAGGGCAGTCCTTGAGTGGAATTTTACCAACACAAACAGGATCGCCCTCTCCATCTTTGTTATCGAGATTTTCACCATCTTCGTGCCCTGCTGGGAAGTTCGCAAGCACCAGAACCTCCGCAAGGAGACGCTCGAGTCGATCGCCAACTGGGAGTCCAAGAAACAGCAAACCGGGGCCAAAGTAGAAGCGTCGAGCGACCCAGGTAAGAGCTCGGCGCTACCCCTGAGCCCGACCTCGACCAAGGCCGGCGAGTACACGAGCTTTGATTCTTGGAGGAAGCTGCCCTCTATCGAAGCCAACACCAGCCAAATCACCCTCAGCGGCATCCCCGACAAGAGCGTGCTCACCATGTCGGCTCTGGAGCTCGTGCTCGACAAGAGTCCAGAACCACTGCGCCAATTTTCCGCCCGCCGCGACTTCTCCGGCGAGAACATTGCGTTCCTGACGGCCGTGGCCGAGTGGAAGGCCGCCCTCCCGCCAAACCTGCTCCTCTATGGCAGCCGTGACCGCGACGACTGCGACAAGGCCGGCGGCCCGGACGACACGGTCCTCCGCGAGCCGTTCGCGCGCGCCCTGCGCATCTACACCGACTTTATCTCGCCCCGTGACGCCGAGTTTCCCATCAACATCGCCTGGACCGACCTGCGCAAGGTCAAGGGCGTCTTTGAGCAGGCCGCCAATCAGTTGGTCTCGGATGTGTCGTCCCCAATCATCGACGACATCACCCATTTTGCCTACATGGACACCACCGGCAGCAGCACCACCACCACCAACCTCCCACAAGCCGGGCCCGTCACAGCCACTGCCTCAGCTCCGGCAGTGCCGACAAGCATCTCACACCCCTCAAACCCAGCCATGGACCTCGAACCCCAAGACAAAACCCAAAGTCAACCGACGCTTTCCGGTTCAAATTCATGTCACCCACCACTCCTCGCTTCTTACCAAGGCGACATTCCCCGGACCTTTGACGCGAGTGTGTTTGACGCAGCGCAGGCGAGTATCAAGTACCTCGTCCTGACAAATACCTGGCCAAAGTATGTGCGGGAATGGCGCAGCTCAGACCCGGAGAGTTCATCCTCGTCTGGCGGCGGCGGCAGCGGTAGCGAGAGCGAGAGCAGGTCGGGGAATCGTAGTAATAAAGGGGGTATGTCTGCTAGTACGAGCAGTGGGAGTGAGACTTCGGCGAGCACTGTCGGCGGGTGGAGTTTGTGGCGTATGGCTAGTTTGAAGAGCGTGGTAGGATTGTTGAAAGGGGGATGTCGTTGATGTTATGTGTAATTTTATTGTCCTTAAGTATTAACTAATCTTGACTGAAATTTGAGTTAACGTTATTGTGCTGTGCGGCGGCGGAAGTTGGAAGTTGTGCGCAGACGGCGACGATGATATGGAAGTTTACCGAAGGATTAACTCAACGCTTCTTATAACATGAATCCTGGTGCTCTCGGTCGAGTTGATGGCTTGTCTAGGTATTTGTCCCTTTTCACATTCATATTCTAGCGCTGATACAGAGGGGTGAGAACCATTAGCTGCGACCGGGAGAACGTAGTGACAACTCATAGTGTTCGGTGATTCGGTTTTCTCGATAACCCCCTACCCTGCTGTCCGCTGTGCTTGCTTGGTCCATCAAGAACCCTCATTAGATCAGTCGCGCAACATCATTAGTCAGACAGTATGAACATGAAGTTGTCGGTGTGTTCAGGCCCAAGATGAAACACAAATTTAGCTTGTGTGACGATCAAGGTTTGATACCACACAAGCAAAGTCAATCATCTGTTGTGATGGTTCAATATCAACAGCTCATCGCGGAGTCTGATTGCCGGGAGACTGCCTAGGTACCTAGGCTAACGTACTCGATCTAAACCGATCGGCATCCGAACCTTGAAACGCACCCAGCGCCCATACCTCCAACCCAACGTCGCCCAAGGCCTAACTCACATGACGAAGAGCAAATCGGTATCTAGCAAGAACTAGAGTCAGCACTCGAACACACATGAAAAGGAGACGACAGAAAAAAAAGACCCACCGAGCGGATGGCTGCAGGACAGCTGGGGCTTCTGCGAGTACTCTGCTTCGAGGATGTCCCGGACGCTGTTGAGGAGCTGCACGTAGCTCTGCTGCGGGTTCTGCCTGAGGGCCGAGATGAAGGCATGGGACATGGCGCCCGTGGCCTGCGAGGCGATGGTTGCGTCGGCGCTGGAAAACCCCAGTCAGTCAATCTCACAGTACTGTAGATACCTTAGGTACCCATTGACGCTTGTACTCACGACGTCTGGACGTCCTTGCAGCCACTCCACATGATGATGTCGGCGGGCGACGTCTTGGTCCGCTTGGTGTGCTCGTAGGCGTCGTTGCCCTTGAAGGCCGTCTTGGCAATGCCAAAGATGGTGGTGGCGACACCGGCCACGTTGCCGCGGGCGTAGTGGCCGGCGGCCTCGAGCAGGCCCTGACCGGCCTCCTTGGCGAGGTTGGGCTCCTTGAGCACGCCTTTGGTGCTGTAGATGTAAGGCAGGTCCATACAGGAGCCCGAGTGGCAGCTGTCGAAGATGGCCGTCAGGCGCACGCCGGGCTGCAGCGGCTTGACAACGTAGTGGTGGATCTCGTCGTCGACAATGTGGCCGGCCGACTTGTGGTCGACGGGGTAGATGACCTCGTCGGAGCCGTCTTCTTCGTCGCCGTCGAGGTCCTCGGTCTGGCCGCCGTGGCCCGAAAAGTGTAGGAACAGGGCGTCGTTGGGCTGGGCGTCGGCCACCAGCCACTGCATGGCGCGGAGGATGTTGTCCCTGGTCGGCTGCATGGTTGGGTTGGGCTGGTCGTCGGTCAGGATCACCATGTTCTCGCGGCGGTAGCCGTGGTTCTCGACGAGAAAGGCCGACACGTTCTTGACGTCGTTGATGCAGCCGCGCAGCTCGTCCGGCTCGCCAAAGTAGTTGATGCCGATCAGCAAGGCCTTGCGCCGGCCACTGCAGTTGGAGTACTGGAAGGTGTAGCCCTGGGGCGCGCCGTGGCCAAACTGCTGCATGCCGGAGGGCGGAGGCGCGACACTCCGCGAGTGTTGTCCCGAGCCGCCGTATGCGGGGCCGTGGTTGATCGGGTAGCCGTAGGCATCGTAGCCCTGCGGCGGCGGTCCCGGCGGCGGATGGTAAGCGCGCTGCTGGTGCTGCTGGTGCTGGGGAGGCGGGTACTGGCCGTAGCCGGGCTGCTGTTGCGGAGGCGGATACTGGCCGTAGCCGTGGTGCTGTTGCGGAGGCGGGTGCTGTCCGTAGCCATGGTCCTGTTGCGAAGGCGGGTGCTGTCCGTATCCTTGGTTGGGCGGGGGATATTGGTTGTAGCCGCCGCCGTACTGCGGGGGAGGGGCAGGCGGTTGATGGCCCCCGTAGCCTCCTTGACAGCCTTGGCCGGGATATCCGTACGACATGTTTCAGAGATGGCACAGCGGGTGATGCAGGCGCGCGATGGAGGAAGTCGCAGGCTGACGATGCAACAGGTTTGTGAAAGTAGATGGGCCGAATCCGAAAGTTTCTTGATGTCGGGTGAATCGGGTGTTGATGACGGTTTGTTGGCTGCCTCAATCGGTGCTGAGCCGCGTTGGTGCCCGCAGTGGGATGCCACAGCGGCCAAGTGGGACGGGCGTGTATACCGTTGCAATCGACGTGGACCGTGGAGCAACAGGAGCCGTGGATGTGGGGTTGGGACGGAAACTGAGCTGGGGACTGGCCTGGACCCTGAGCAACCCAGCCAAGGAGCCGCCCGCTAGCCCGTCAAAGTTAGCGTGCGGCCGGAGCCAAGACACGTGCCCCACCTAATTGTTCTGCTGGACCCTAACATCTTCTCCCCTCAACTCTTGGTGCACAATTGTTGCTTCCACATTGCAGCACGATTCACCAGAAAGGAACTGGCAGGTGTGACTCCTCAGCCCTCTTATTGGGTCTGTCAAGGTGGTCTCATGTTCATCGTCGGCACAAAGAAGCTGCCGCTGCCCGCATGGCCCTAAATTTGCACAGGTGGGGTGAGGGGTCCTCGGCGGCTTTCCGGGGTTGAACATTCCAGGAGGGAGCCAACAAGGGCATCGCTCACCGTTGAACGATAAATTTGGTCTCTCTCTCTTTCGTACTTGAGAACCTCAGCTTCTGCTTCGTTTCTCAGGTTTTGCATTATTTCTGAGTCTTCCAGAAAACCGCACCACATGTCTTTTTTCAAGAAGTTCACCGACGGCCTCAGCGATGACCTCGGTCGCTTGGGCCTCGGATCCGACAAGCAGAGCGGCGAGCGCAAAGATGAGGCCCATCCTTCCACCCGTGACGGTTCGGGCCAGTACCAGCCCCAGGGATATGGATATGGCCAGCCCAGCCCTCAGCCCTACCAGTCTCAGGACTACCACTCCCCGCCCCCGGCCGCCCCGTCTGCCTACCCTCCCGCGCCAGGCCCTCGCCCGCCACCCCCGTACGCTCCCCCTTCCGACAAGCCCCCGATTCCCTCTGGCTGGACCCCGCACTGGGATGACCAGTATCAGCGCTGGTACTGTAAGTTTGGGATCCAAGGCTTGCTTGCAAACAGGGCATTTCTCTAACCCACCCCAGACGTAGAGGAGGCCACAGGTCGTTCGCAATGGGAAGCTCCTGGCTTCAGCCACTCGGCTTCCCGTGGAGACCACTCTGCTGGACATGGCTCAACCCCACTCCCTTACGGTGCTCCAAGTCCCGGCTATGATGCTCATGCCGCTCATGCCGCTTACGGCGCTCCTGGCGCTCATTATGCTGGTGGTCATGACCAGTCGGGCTACGATGACCGCGGGTCCGGCAAGAAAGAAGACAAGGGCCACGGCGGCATGCTTCTGGGCGCCGCGGGCGGTTTGGCCGTCGGTGCCGTGGCCGGTGCTGTCATCGCTCACCAGCTCGGTAAGTCACCCCTTCTCCCC
>MU863675.1:1419-49699 GCA_033575675.1 Parathielavia hyrcaniae | reverse complement strand
ACCCTCGGCTGCAGTGCCGGTATACTCCCAACAATTCATTCAGACGCGTTGTTTTGCCCTTCTAACGGCTTGCTCTAACCTTTGCGCAGGTGATGACTCCTCCGATGACGAGCACCACCACCAGAGCCAAGCAACCTCCGCGCCCGCTCCCGCTGCCGCCGCCCCCGTGGTGTATGAGACCAACAACTACTACTACGGTGAAGCCCCGCCGCCCGAGCGCCCCGCCTCCGTTGACAGCAGCGCCCACGAGTCACTCCAAGAAGCCCGCGAGGACTACGAAGAGGCCCTCGAGGCCGCCATGAGCTCGTCGGCAAGCAGTAGTGAACTGGAGGAGCTGCAAGAGGCGCGAGAGGAATACCAGGAGGAGTACGAGGAGTACCAGGAGGAGCAGTATGATGACTAGGACGAACAAGGTACCTGGGGGTGGGTCAGTTGGCAATCGGGACGCTTTTCGGGTTTTCAGCTGCAGTCCATCCCTGTGAGGTGAGCGTGGGCCGCAGTGCCAGACGCTCAGAGCCACAACTTAGGGCCTACCCTCTAACATTTCAATGAGTTGTGCTCTTTTAAGGAGACTCAATCGACCGCGAACGTTGCCTTGATATGGATTTGGTGCATAAATGCATTTCCCACCCTCCATCTATCGCCCACTCGGGTGAACGCCGAATCGACTGCACCGGGGCTACCGTTCGCTGCGTCAAAAACATGCCAGCTCACAGCCAGCTCACAGCTGCTGCCCAACACGAAAGATATGGTACGACCTGTGGACGCAGGCAGGCATCAGAAAAGGATCATTTGTTATTGTGATAGATATGCGTCCCGTTCGCATTTTCCCCCGGTTAGGCCGCCCCGGAAACTAACACACTGAGCCTTTCTTTGCGAAAGCTCTCCCACCCGTGATCCTCGCTGCGTTGCCTGCCTGTAGAACAAAGTCAACTAAGCGGGCGGCGATCTGAAGGCGGAGGTTATGATAGGCGGCATCCGAGGCTGGGTCCGAGCTCCCGGCGGCGGGATGATGACAAGGTGTGTGGTGGGCGCAGGAGACGTAGCGTTTCTAGATGTTGGGTATCTCTGGGGCCAGCAAAATTGTCTTGCGGATTTTGTCGTCTCGGCCCGTGTGTTTTACTGGTATGAACGCCCTCCCCACACAACCCGATGCTCCCACATTCGCCACAACGGAGAGAGTCTCGAGGCGTGAAGCCCAGCCAAACATTGCTGGGCTGGGATTGTTCCATCCACGCCGGCCGTTGACAAGGCGACAGTTCCGCGTTTAGCGTCCGCCCCGCTCGTCGCCTCCGATCCGCTCCAGCGCCTCCAACATGACAACCGAGTTGCCGCGGATGACCACCATGCCGAGCTTGGCCTTCTCCCCGTTGTCCTTCTCCTCGACGGCGTCGTCCAGCACGATGTTCAAGAAGACCTGTCCGAGTCAGCACAGCTGCCGCAAAGGATACGGTATTGAGAAACGGCGCGTACATCGTAACCCCGGAGAACGCCAATGACCTTGCGGCTTCCGTTCAGCTGCACGAACAACCGCTTGTCGAGGTACTGCAGCCAAACAGCCAGTTAGCACGAGACCGAGATCGGGAGGTCCTCTAATAGGTCTTAGGGACTCGAGGATTCAGGTAGTCCGATGACGCACCTTTTTGAGTTCTGGTTGCGCGGGCGCCATCTTGTCGTCGGGTACGTCGCGGCCGAACTGATGGGGCAATTGTTGGAGATACGATTGATGAGCCTCGCGCCGTCGGGCTTGGCGGCTTTTGGGAAATCTGACCAGGGATAAGATATTGCAGTACCGAGTCAGCAAGAATGCTATTATCCGTGTAATATGGCCCGTGCAGGCCGCGTCGGATGATCTTTGTAGCGGGATTTCGAACCTTCGCAAACCAGCAAGCACTGATAAGTGAAAGTATTGAGAGAATGAAGCTGCCACGCCACCGATAAGATCGAGCAAGCTACTTTGTCGTCCTGGACGTCCGATCACAAGATCCACCAGTTGCAACTCGACTGGACAGCGCAATTCCTGATTCCAACACAGTCGGATCGCTCCAATTCTTTCACGATGAGCTCGTTTGGCGCCAAGCGAAAAGCGCGTGTCATCCAGACCTTTGACGATGAGCTTGACGATCTAAACGCCACCTCGAACAGTGGAGGGGAGGGGCACAGCGACCGTAAGTCAGCGGCTGCCAATGCACATGCCTCTCTTGATAGCCCTCCGTTGCTGATTCTCGGACCATCAAAGAGCGAGCAAGCTGATGCGCTGCTGGCAGAATCAGCGCCCCCCGGGCGCATCAAGTTTGGCCGCAATAAGCCCGCCAAATCTTCATCGCTACGCCGGGCCCTCCACATCAACGACGAAGACGACGGCCGATCCCCTGCCGCTACTACACGCGACGTCGACGGCGACGACCACGACGAAGATGATGATTCCAGCACACCAGTCGTGGTCCGCCCCACACTGGGCCGCGCCGGCTCCTCTAAGCTCAAAAAGCGCCCAGCCGCATCGCGACTCTCGTTCGGGCCCAACGAAGGAGCAGCAGACGACGAGGACAGCAGCGCAGGAAGCGCAGTCGCAACGCCGTCCACGACCAAAAAGCCCCTTAGCCAGCGCCTCCTCGCCACCAGCGCCCTTCGCAAGTCCGCAAACCTAGCCGGCACCCTGCCCATGCGACTCGGCGGTCAAGAGGAGGCCCCGAGATACAGCAAGGAGTACCTGGAGGAACTGCAGAGCTCGACGCCCACCACGCCGCAGAACCTCGCCTCGTTGCAGACCGCCGGCGGCGAAGATGAGATGGAACTCGACCCCTCCGAGCTCGAAGGCGCGGTGGTCGTTCAGTCAACCGAGATAGCGCCGCCGCAAAGCAGACCGGGTAACCTAGCAACGCACGTCCTCACCGAAGCCGAAATTCGCGAGCGCAAGGAAAGGCGGGCGCGGTTGGCGCAGGAGGCAGGGTTTATCTCGCTGGAGGGCGGCGACGAGTCGGACGAGGACGCCGCAGCAAGGCAACACGGCGGCGGCCGGATGGCGGTGCATTTCCCGAGCAGCAATAAGAAGAAGGAAACCAGGCTGATAGCCGAGGACGAAGACCTGGGCGAAGGCTACGACGAGTTCGTGTCCGACGGGGGGCTGGCGCTGGGGAAAAAGGCCGAGCGGGACGCCGCGCGGCGCCACAAGTTGGAGATGGCGGAGCTGATCCAGGCCGCCGAGGACGGGTCCGATGCCGACAGCGACGACAGCGAGGCGGAGCGGCGGGCTGCGTATGAGGCTGCGCAGCGGCGGGCGGGCCTGGATGGGCTGCACCTGCACGACGAAGACCATGACATTGGCGGCGGTGTCGGGCCCGATGTCATCCCGCGAATGAAGCCCCTGCCTAAGCTGAATGAGGTGCTGCAGCGGATGCGGGAGATCTTGCAGGGGCTGGAGGACCAGGTGACATACAAGCGTACCATGATAGCGGATCTCGGAAAGGAAAAGAAGGAGATTCTTGCACGGGAGAAGGAGGTTCAGGAGATCTTGAACCAGGCCGGCGCCAAGTACCAGGCGGTTGTGGCAAGCGCGGGCGGGAACGTTGGGGATGTGGCCAGATTGGCCGGTCAGTCGCCAATGAGGCCGCTCCCGCCAGGTCTCGCGGCCGATCTGCCGGTTGAACGGGGTCTGGAAAGCTTCGGCGCGACACCTACACGGGGGATGGATACCGAGGAGATGGCTTAAAAATAGTGGAGAACTCTGCTCTGTTGTACAAATTCAGACTAGTTGATCGTTTCGGCATCAATGGGAACAGGTTTCTGCAGGGGGCCAGCGTCACCATAAACAGATACACTGGGTGCTTTGACTATCTAAAGAGATGAAATAAAATCCCAAATCACTACGCCGACGCCAGAATATGTTACAGAGCGGCCGTCTCCTACAAGACGTAAGCCCGAAGACAAGGCATCCAGACGGAGTCCAGCATGAGGGCCGAGTACCCCGATTCCCACATCCAACCACCCCTCTTATCTAAAACATCTTCCGATTACTTTGACCGGCTCACGCCAGCCCCGATAACCCCAGGCAGCGTTTCCTCACCCACGCTAAACAGCATGCCAATGGCAAAGCTAACAGCACCGACGATGGCCACAGTGAACCCAGCAATCAACCAGAACGGCACACTGACGTCCTCCTTCTGGCACATGTTGCCGCCCCAATGCATCGTCTTGTGGCCCTTCTTCGCCCTGGCGCCCTCACCCCCGTGCTCGACCACCGACGCCTGGCACACGCACGCGAAGCAGCTTGCTACCGAGGTCGAGGGGGAACTGCTGCTGTTGGAGCCGCCGCCGCCCGGGGTAGCGTACTTGTCGACGCACTTGCCGTGCTCGGAGCACGAGTTGGTCTGGTTCATGCAGCTGTTGAGCGAGGGGAAGCACTGCGGGATCGACTTTTTGGCGCGGCGGGCGGCGGAGCTGGAGCCGCTGGTGGGTTTGGCGGCCGGTTGGGTGGACGCGTGGTCAACGTGGTCCGATTCTTCTTGGTCGGATATGACCGTTTCAGTGTCGCGCCGGCGGCGGAGGTCCGACGAGGTCCCTGCGGCGGCGGCGCTCCAGTGGGAGAACTTGGAGGAGCGGCTTGATTCGGGGAGCACGACGAGGAGGACTTCGAGGTCGCCGACGGAGACGAAGCTTTCGAGCCGGGCGAGGTTGCCGAACAAGGAGTCGAGTGTTTTAGGAGACTGTGCCGGCAAAACGTTAATAACAAGTACGTCCAAAAGAGCCGGGTGAGGGTTCACGAACCGCTCGCATGTCGTACTTGACGGCCGAAGTCGGGCCCGTCCAGCAGTCTGCCTTGAAGGGATTGATCACTGCGGACAATTCGCACTGATGCGAAGACGCAACACCGAGATTTCGGAAGAGTGTCATCAGGTTGTTGTTGGCAGTCGCCGAAGGGGGGTCCGAGATGGTGAACGCTGCGTGCTGCGCGAGCTTCTCTCTGAGCTGGCTGGACTGTCCGGCTGAAGCCCCCTCAAGAAGGACGATGAGCTGCGAGGCATCCTTCTTGTCCGGGCGGGTAAAGAGGGGCGCGGGACTCTTGCCGAATCTCGCAATGTGGCCGATGGCGGTTTCGGGGTCGATGGAGCTGGGGATGTCGCGCAGGTCGCTGCCGTACCGTTGTCGCGATGTCTGCGCCAGCATTAGTAAGAGGGGCATGGGGTAGAATTGCGGCATGAGCGCTTGCCCTTTGAAGCAGGATGTGGCGGGCGACTTCTTTGGGGATGCTGGGGTTCGTTTGCGATGATGACGACGATGGCGACGACGGAAACACGAAGACATCGGCACTCTGTTGGTTTGCTGCGGCAGCAAGCCCAGAAAGGGCAGCCGCTGTTAGGCTCGCAATTAACCTCATTGTGAAAATGCCGTGAGTATCACGCCGGGCCGGATCGCAGTGAAAGGGCCAATCAGCTAGAGTCGCTGGTATTGTGCTGAGATAGAGGCCGACGCGAGCTGTTGGGGTTGTCAGGCAGTTGGTGTTGGTGTTGGCAGCTGCTGACCCTTGCAACTCCTGTCGTTCCGAGTCTGGCGCCGCTTGCCTGCCGCCGTGGTGGTCTGTGCAGAGCCACCCCACATCCTCGAAGGCCAAGCAAGCTGGAATCCAATCGCGAGTCCGCGACAAAGGTCAATCTATTCGTGAATCCCAACTCCCGTCGACGCCCACCTACGGCAAGTCTGCAACAAAGTCAGCGATACCACTTTGGCATTCCGAGTACCAGGCATACAGAGTGCATTTTCACGTCGAACGTTTCCGCGCGTGTAGGCGGCCGTTGTATTTTACAACATTGATCGACGCCGCCCACGACGCTCAGCCCTCGGTCCTCATCGCATCCCGTCCTCCCACTCCTAACTCGTCGCTCTTCTCGGCCGCCAGGCTGGCGCGCCACAGTCCTTTATCATGTCACGTCTATACCGCCCCTTTCGAACACTTTTTGGGTCTTCGAAGATAGCATCACGGCTACAAAGCGGCCAGACAGTCCGCATCGAACGGGTCAAGATAAAAAAGGGCAAGCCTGCCACTCGCTTCATGTAAAAAAAGACACAAACGCCGCTTTCCGATCCCCCTAGGCCATCGCTGACTTCTGACCGTCTGCTGCAGAGGTACCGTGTTTAAGGGGGCTTTGATAGTTCAGGTTCTCCTGTGGATCATACCACCCGCGCCTGCTCCACAAGACGTCGACCGCGACCGCCAACTCGTCGAGGACAAGCGTCGCACGAAGGCTCGATTCATTGCGTTTCCCTTTACGACCAAGGTCCATCCCCCGCAGCCCTACTCTGGGAGCAGCCCTGAATGGCGCGAGTTCCAGAGGATAGCCCGAGACCCAGAGGAGCAGAGAAACATCGAAGGTAGGCTCCACGGTTCCCGACTACCGCGCAGACACCGTCCAGCTGCTAATGTGCTGTCATAGACCGCCTAGCCCGCCTCGTCGTCTCTCACGCACTAAAAGCCCCTAACTTTGCCGCAAAATATGGGAGCGAGGCCAACAGTTATCGGTACTGGCTCGACATCGATTACCCCTACAAAGCGCCGCCTGTTTATGAACGCTCTGGGTATACCTCGTGCCACTCTACTCGCCCATGCTCGGACCGATATCGCTGACGCGTGGCAATCCTAGCCTACTGATTACAGACGAAGTTCTGGCATGGGCTACCACGAGGTGCGACTCATGGACCGTGAACATGATCAATCACTACCTGTGGCCCAAACCTGTCGCCCTGGGCTTCTGGGCGTTTGGGACAGAGGCAGTCAAGCAGACGGGCCACAAGGTTGCGAAATTTCTTGGCTTCGCTTCGGATGACTCCAGTAGTTCTCAAACCACTCGTCAGCCCAGGCCGAGCCAATCACCATCCATTCCCTCGCCTCCCCCGCTACCATCGTCACCTGGCCCTCAAGTTCAGAAAGAGCTCCAGCGGATCCGGCAAGAAGCCACCAGGCGACCAGAACAGGTCAAGGACCCAAGCTCGCTGTCCTCGTCGGCGGGCACGACGCCGGACCCTCGGTCGACTCCTCATGACAAGGCCATTGGCGCCACGGACAAGCCAACCCTCGACCAAGACAATCAGAAGACGCCCGAGCAGAAACCCTGGCTCGATACTGTGGTTCAGTCCTTTTCCAGTTCCGAGCCGTGGAAGAGATTCAAGGAAACGGCCGCGCGGGTGCGCCAGTTCCCAAGAACCGACCCAGCACGAGGCAGTGTCCTCGTCACGGGCTTGGTTGGGATTGATACACCAAAGGCGAACGTCGTCTTCGACGTCATTGCGTGGTATGATACGAAAACCAAGTCGTACCCTCCCCATTCAGTACGCATTTATTGGCGGAGGACTCAGCACAAGCCGCAGCGCCCTCTCGCGAAGTAGGCCAACCCCATCTCACTTCGGTCTCAGCCATTGTTTTTCTTCTCTGTATTTTCAGCATGTGGGCCAGGCGTTTCGTGGCATGCGTGGTTGGGGTATGGCAGTTGATCTACGTTGGACCGGCCCGGCGTTTTACCTACGAGACACCATAGAGGCACTGGCCCAGCTGTGGGTTCTCAATGTGTGTTCTTTCCAGCGACTACACAGCATGGTTCTGAAACACTTTGTTCAGCGGTTAGAAATATCAATGCATTCCATCGGGGCATCTTCTGTCTCTTCCTGGCTGAGCCGGGCTCTCCTACCCGTATCCTTCGTTGTTCAACTCAATTCCTCGATGGGCGTGTTGCGGCTCGCTGAGTTCACTAAATCACCTTTCTTCGGATCCCAGTTCTCTCGAGTGCTGCTCGGATTGTCTTCAAAGGCACTCAGGATGAGTTGACGCCGTGTCAGCGTCTGAGTTTCGACTCCCGTTTTGTCAACAACCTAATCAGGGAGAAACGTTCTTCATGCGCTCTCGGCGAGGCTGCACAATACCTTATGCTTGGGGGTACTTTGTCTGCAAGCCTTCAACCTCAAGAAGATCCCCTGTTCCATGTTCATCACTCTTACACAAGGGACCAATTCAATCATGGGGTGTTTGCCTGTCGTGTGTCTTCTGGCTCAATCCACTGTGATTGTTGTGTCCCGAATCAAGTCCAAGCCAAGGACTTCTGAGATTACACAGGGGACGGAACAAAGCTGCACAAAGAAGGAAGTGCGTACTGTAAGTTACCTCTCTCTCGCTCTTAACTTGAACAATAGCTTCCGTTCCCGGTTTGGTGGTGTTCTACTTACAAGAAGCTCGGACAAAGCTATTGTTTTCGAATTATACACGATGCTCAGACACAAGGTCATTGTCATCTCACCTGATCTTGTTTCGAACATGCTTCCAGGAAAAATGAAAGTGGTTCTAGAGTCTCTATACCAGTGTCAGCTACAATTGTGTCGTCTCCGTTCAGTATGCTGTTTCTCCTTGGTGGTACTGTTCAACGGGATGGAAGATGGTAGGAATCTCAAGTGCTGGGACTATATCAGACTGTCTCATGCCGTCCTTTTCCTTTGGTCTCATCACGCCGCCCCGCACGCAACGTTGAACTGGGTACTGGAGCGAGAGCAGAAATTTTTACTTCGGATACCTATCTCAGAAGACCGAAGACTTTGCCGACTCCAGCAGCCCACCTCAACTCACAAATACCCCCCTCCCATCCTTCAACGTTGTCTCGTGGCAATGTCACGTACTGGTGAGAGCCCCCGGATATGGGTCAACACGCTCCTCAATGCTCTTCGAGCGCTGATCAACGTGGCAGCCATGACTGGTATCATGATTGCCCTTGATCAAGCCTTCACTCGCCTTGCGGGCAAGGATTCCTACCTCTACTGGTTCCTCGCTCTGTTCGCCTGGCGCTATCTCCGGTTCGTTGTCAACCTGGCAGCGTTCTGGTGTTACTCTCCCTCGCCCGTGAGTGGCCGACCCCTTTACACTCCATCCAAAGATGTCACGGCCGTCATACCCACTGTTGCCCCTGAGAGCGCCGACTTCTCCGAAACACTCTGTTGCTGTGCCGACAACGAGCCGGCAAAGATCTTCATCGTCGCGCCGGGTAAGGAGCTGTTTGCCAAGGCACGCTCCATCGTTGCCGAGTTCACAGTACTATACCCGTCGGTTGAGTTCAAGGTCCTCCAGTCGACGGTTGTCAGCAAACGGGAGCAGGTGGCCGTCGCCATCCCGCATGTCCAAACCGACATCACGGTGCTGCTCGACGACCATGTCTTCTGGGGCCCTCGCTACCTCGAATCGCTGCTGTGTCCCTTTGCGAGCCCTTCGGTCGGCCTGGTGGGCACCAACAAGCTTGTCCGCCGCGCCGACGGCCTCAACCTCTGGGGCAGGATCTGGAACATGCTCGGGGCGACGTACCTTTGCCGGCACAACTTTGAGATACGCGCGACCAACACGGTGGACGGCGGTGTCTTTGTGATCTCCGGCAGGACCTGCGCCATCCGCACCGAGATCGTGCAGCACCCCGACTTCCTCAGCGGCTACACCAACGAGAGGTTCTTCTTCCGCAAGTTCGGGCCCCTGAACCCGGACGACGACAACTACATCACGCGCTTCGTGGTGCGCCAGGGGTGGAAGATCAAGATCCAGTACACCGACGCCTCGGTCCTCGAGACCAAGCTCGGCGTCGAGAAGCCGCTCCACACAAAGTTCCTCGGCCAGTGCCGGCGCTGGGTGCGGACGACGTGGCGGTCCAACCTCTGCAGCCTTCTCACGGACCGCACAGTGTGGGCAACCCAGCCGTATTGCGTCTACTCGGTGTATCTGACCTCGCTGACCAACTTTGCAGCCGTCACGGACCCGCTGCTCGTCCACCTCTTCGTCCACAGCTCGGCCTACACCTCACGTCTCCGCCTGGCGCTCCTGGTATGTTGGATCTTGCTCACCAAGACGGTTAAGGTGTTTGACTATTTCCGTCGCCACCCCCAAGACCTGGTCCTCTTCCCCGTCTACCTGGCCTTTGGCTATTTCCACAGCCTGATCAAATTCTGGGCCCTGCTAACCTTTTGGGACTGCGCCTGGAGCGGGCGGAAGCTGGACCAAATCAAGGGGGCCAACCCGGGCACCCAAGGCAAGAAGAATGGTGAGAATGGCAACGACTACGCCGGGCCGGAGCACCCGCACGTCGCGGCCCTGCGCGCGATCCGGATCCGCATCACGCAGCTGCAGCGGTTCCACATCGACCACATCAGGCGCTACCAGCAGCCCATCCTGGCCGAGCTCAACTACATCAAGCAGGCGCTCCAGGTGCTGCACCGCGAGCACAGGGCCATCTGCGACAACCTGACGGTGATCCGCGAGCGGCTCGGCGAGGTGGCCGACGAGGCCGACGGCGCCGGCAAGGCCGAGTGCCTCGCCGCCGAGGCCCAAACCGCCATCACCAAGGTCATCGAGGACCTGCAGGCTGCCGTCGCCGGCATGGAGACGAGGTGGTATCAGTCCATATCCGAGGATGACGAAACGGCTGTGGCCAGTGGAGGAGAGTCCGGGCCTGCATCGCCTGCCAAGTTGGACAACGATGAGACGGCTGGAAACTTGGAGAAGGCCGGGAAGGAGTCTTCAGAAAACGAATGTTGCTTTTAGTGAATGCTCGTCGTTTTTTGTTCGGGTCACGGTACGGAGTATAGAGGTGGAGGATGCAAGTTCGGGAAGAGATGGCTCTAATTTGGAGAATAGACTAGCAGACTAAGCAAAGACTGTTATAGATCTGGGTTGAGCCTTAGAGTTAGGAAAGGTAGCTAGCTACCTATGTATTCCGTGTCAGGGGTGCTTTCAAGGGTAGACAAGAATCCCAACAGTGCAAACTGATCCAGACCTTAATACTTAATGTGAACGTGCTGCAGCAAGTGACCCCAACCAAATAAGCCGTGGGAAGCTGCAGTTGCGGGTAAAATAACACGAGGAAGTATACAAGCAACGCAATCTAGGTGTTAACTGGCCGATAGTCGTGTTTGAAACTGGCAAATGAGTGCACTCTCAGTTCTATGTGTCCGAGTCCAGCACCCGAATTGGCTTCATCCAAGTCAAGGGGATTGGTTGAACAAAGAAACTGCGTTGTAAACAACACAACGACGGGATACATTGTCCCGGTGTGAACAGTGTGGAATCGTTGTGTCAGCGCCGCTGCCGCTCAGCCTAACAGTTACCACAAGAAATTGAACTCAACCCCCTGTTCTAGGGGATCCTTTGTTCCCGTCCATTTCGATGTTCCGTCTAAATTAGAATCAAGAAGACTCGAAGGCCTCGGAAGGTCGTTAATCATGTAAGAAATGCCCCTGCCAAATCTGTCAATGCTAACGCCCACCCATCCTTGCAGAAACCATCCCTTCTAAAACACCGGTCCTGTATCATCAAATGCCCATCGCAAAAAGGCATGGAAACCCCTGGTCATACAAAAGCCCGTAGACTCTCCATCCCCGGGCTACCTCGTAGTCGGGCGTGCACATTCACCAGGCCGTGCTCGGGCCCACCATCATACGGCCGGACCATCCATATTGACCGCCGTTTTGCTTCATGTTGTGGGCGGCGTATCGGGTCTGGGGTGGCTGATGTCTCGGGTTAGTTACTTACTGATCATGTCGGTCGACGAGAGCGAACGAGTTACATACCTTGTGGTTTTAACTTGGACCCACTACCTGTCCTTGACGACGGCGGTGACCATTCTCGCACGTCCCTTTCTCGCCCTGAATCTTCATGCTCGGGGATGACCGGTTCCGGCTCCTCAAACATGGATAGGTATGATGCTGGGTTCTCCGACCACCTGTCCGTGGCCCGATGCTGAAACTGCTTGATTTCCGGGCAAGGGATCGGGACTAGCTGCGGGGGTGGTGGTGGCGGAGCAAAGGCCCGGGCCAAACCCGCGTCTCCCAGCCCCAGACTCCCATCCTCATGTTCGTTCTTGATAGCGACCGGAGGCTCGCCCCGCAGGGGGTACTCCAAACCCACGATGTCGGCCCAAACAAACTCTTCGGCCTTGTTCCACCTGGCAGCAGCGTCCTCAATAATCCGCTGCTCCAGTCCCGTCTCCAGCCGAATCCCTAGCATGGATCCTAGATAAATCAAATGATGAGCCAGCATCTGGCACAGGTGCTCCTTCATGGCAAGCCATAGCGTCGGGCTGCGCTGAAACTCTGGGCTCAGCAACATCTCGGCGGCCGCCCCAGGCCCAGAAGAGAGAGCGCCGGACAGCGACTGCTGCTGCTGCTGGTGGTGGTGGTGATCCCCGACAAACTGCGAGGCCGAGTAGCCCACGCCTAGGACGGCGCCCAGAACCAGCAAAAACAGCACCTGGCAGGACTGGCGGCCTAAGCGGGCGAGGAACTGTGGCGTGAGCACGCGGTCGAGCCGCTTGAGCAGGCGGTAGCCTGATATGTGCCCCGCGGCGCCCAGGTCGCGCGTCTTGAGGGCCTGGGCGCTGCTGCCGTCGCGCCAGCCGGCGTGGGCAAGGGATGTGGCGAGGAGGAAGAGGCGGAAGTCGGACATCAGGCCGCTGTCTGTGCTGCTGCTCCCGCTGCTGCTGCCTTCTTCCTCTTGGAATTGAAGGCCCAGTAAGCTGGAGCAGCACAGCCCCACGATGCTGCCGTTGGGGAGGTGGAAGTCCGGGTCGGTCAGCCACGAGAGCATGGTGTTGTTGAAGGCGGCTGGGTTGGACGTGAGGGAGAAGTTGGCGGGCGTGGCGATGCGGGAGAGCAGGTCGCTCATGGCCCGCAGGAGGGTCTCAGTCTGCATGGTCGTCGCGGCGGTGTCTGCGCGCGAGGACGGCTCAAAGATGTTGACGTCGGCGAAGCGGGTGCGCACGCAGTAGCAGAAGGAGAGCACCTTTCTCTCGGAGCCCCTGACGGCGGACTGCAGACAGGGCTGGCAGGGGTTTTCGAGCGAGCACTAGTAGGTAGCTTAGCATGTGAGAAGGGAGATGCCATGATCGGAAGGCTGAGTAAGGTAAAGCCAACCTGGATCTTGAGTATCCTGCACCTCAAACATGCACCCTGTCGTCTGACGCCGAGTACTTTCTCCCGTCCCTGATTGGTGAACTTGGATCTCAATCGTCGGGGCCGCTCGGGTACGGCTGTCCGGGCTGTGCGGAAGCAGTGGATGGACTGCGCTAGTGAAGCCTGTGAAGGAACGGCGGCATGGGGAGGAGGAGCAAGGCTTAGGCCGGGGCCATCTTGGGCAAGATGGGCCATCGACATGTGCGTTTTATGCTGAGCTGTCCCGGAGGTCTGGATGTGGCGATCAGCTCGGATTAGGTGGTTGACCTTGGTGCCCAGCTAATAAGGTTGGTCGGGCCAGTTGTCGGGGCTGCAACTCCAGTCTCCACGGCAGCTGCCACAAGGGAGCTGAGCATTCGAGATACAGCGCCCGTCTCGGCCATGGTCGCCTTTGTATGTTCCCCACTAGTGGTGAGTCTAGGAGCTTGGTATAGGGCCTGGCGGGCTGATGCTTCATGGTTGCGCAGCGCTCTGCCTTGCCGCTCTGAGCCTCTTTGCCATGCCTGCCAATCTGACAGTCCAGACGGCCGACGAATGCGCGACACGCACGAAACAAGCCCATCACCGAAATTCCCAGATCTGGTTAGGCGGTGCTTGGCGGTATCGAGCCAGCCGCCGCCACATTGCGGGCGTGCGGCATGCGGGAAGGATGGAATCGCGAAACGCTGGAAAGAAGTTGGATGCCGATGCTGAAAACCCGGGTGGGTGACCCGGATGCGTATAATTTGACCCTAAATGGTGCTATCTGCATGGGCGATGGGGCACCCTCACCGAATGCACGGGTTGTGCATGACTCTTTCCAGTTTTCCATCCATGGTTGTTGGTTTTTCTGAACTTTCGCTCGCCTGAGCCAATTGGGTGCCGGGCTTTGGATCTGGCGAGCTGAAACTGCGAGTTATCGAAGCAAAGCCGCCTCCACCCGGCACCTTGGCCAGCTGAAAAGAGCCACCAAACCGAGGGGAGTTCTGGGCACCCACCACATCAGCTGTTTTCCGCTGGTCTGGGTTCCACGTTCTCAGAGTCCCGTCGTCGTCCATCTTCTTTGCAACGCCACCGACGCAATCCCATGCTCGAGTTCAGTTGGTGTTGCCAGTTTTCCGTATCCGGTCCGGTTTGCATCCTGGAATTGATGTGTGCGCCACGCGTTGAGCGCGCCCGCAACCGCAATGAAAAATGGCGCCATGCATGAACTGCAATCAGAGGCGTTGTTTTATCCATTCGTCAAGCCGACCTCGTGCAACGTGGCGCAGGACGGCGCTGCATTGACGACAATTCGAGCTCAAAGTGCACCTGGAAGCGAATTTCTCGACACATCACAGCTGGAAATCCAACACGACGATTTTGCGCCGTTTCGTATCGCCTTCTCCTCCGTCAGGAGCAGCACCGATAGCACATTGTCGTGCTCGAGTCTCGCCGCGTCGACCAGCGGCTCGCCAGCGAGGTTGCGGCCTCTCCGGACCTCGTCGTAGCTGGTATATCCCGTCGCTTTGGATGCCTTGACGATGCGCATCGTCGAAGCTGCAAAATCCGGAAGCATAACAAACAAGTCCCCGAATTTGCCCACTGCCAGCCGCCCACGCGCTCGACCGGCGACGCGTCGAATTGGCCGTTTCGTCCAGATGCCTGATTTTGTCTTCCGTCAGCGTCGGCCCCCTCAAAGATGTTCAACTCCAAACAGCTTGGAATCTGTAGCAGACCCACCATCCGGCGACCGGTAATAGTGCTTCCGCACCGGCCCGTCTCCGCCGTCCGTCGTGTCTCGATTCAAGACTTGGACGCCGCCCTCCCGGTCCACTGCCTGCGCCTCCTGGTTGGACAGGCCAGAGTGCCCGGGGATATCAAACGCGACGATGCCGTCGGCGTCGTTGTCCACCGTCTCGCCCTTTCTCAGGTCAGTAAGCATCTTCCCCGCGCCGTTCTTCCACGTGTACCCCCTGTCGTCGCTGTACGCGTAGCAGATGTTGTGGTTATTCTCGGCGGCGTTGGGCTCGGCCTGCTGCTTGTGCTTGGTGTCGAGTGGGTCGTCTCATCCGTCGTAGTACACGAAGCCGCGGTAGACCCAGGTGACGTGGAGGCGGCCGTGGCGGTAGCCCATGCCGTGCACGTACGGTTACTCCGGATACCCGTCAGGTGGGCGCCCGCAAAGACGGAACGGCCCGTGGCGCCGCTGTAGAGATACAGATAGTCGCTGCTGAGCCCGGCTTTGCCGTCGCGGAACGAGCAGAACATGTCATCCCCTACGAAGCCGAAGCGCGAGTACGTCACGTATTCGAAATGGCGGTGCGTCGATGGCAGACCGGGGAGGTAATCCAAGGTTGGCGTGAAGAGCGAGGACGTCCATTCGAAGGCGGTCGGGTCCGTGGCCAACCCGCGGACGGAACAGCGGTATCTGAGTCTAGACAACGGTCAGTTCCGGTACATCACTGGCAAACATGCCGTCTGGCTGCCATTTACACATCGCAGTGGTGGTCGAATGACAGATGGATGGTGCCATCGCCCGGGTAGATGCCCATCTGGACCGTGTTGTGCCCATCGTCGGTCGTCTGCTCGTAGTCATCGAGCACTGTCACCTCCCATCCGCCGTGGGGCAGCTGTCATCTTGCAACATGCACGTACAGGGGCTCCTCAACAGTGTCAGATGACGGTGATTTGAGGAAAGAGTAAAGGCAGCAATAGTGCCAGCCGTTGAACGAGACAATGACATCCTGCTGGAAAGAATTGCAGTTGATATTGGATCGGCGCCGGGAAGGGTCTTGGCTCGGACGGTAAACTGCGGCTGTTGCAGCATCTCGGCGCCAAGTTACCTTTGACGTCCAGATCTGTCACTGAAAAGTGTGTTGGTGTTGCATCCGGGAACCCCGGGAGCTGGGACAGACACGTGCCGTGGCTTGCCGGCGCGGGACGTCAAGCCCCCTCGGATGCTTCCCGGGATCCCATATTGTGGATGGTCAGTCACCGTCTCAGAGGTAATGTGCTGTGCTATGGCTCACTCGGTCACGCAAACCCGACTCCCGAGAAGCTTCTCGCGTGTGAGCGGTGCTGCGGTGTTGAACTGCCCGAGCGCGTAGAAGCCCCTGATTCGTGGAAGGATTAGGAGACGAATTCTTCCGGAGCCGGGATCAGCGCCCTCCAACCTTGGCTCTCGGCAGTCAGGACTGGGCAGGCAGGGCAGGGTAGCTCCCGCTTGGGTCCGGAGCTACTGTGTAGCCGTCACCCCTGGTTGATTGTTAGTGTGAGAAGACGGACAGGGATCCCACTACATAAGCTTACTCGCTCTCAGAGCAAGCACCCTGGAATTGAGATTTAGTGTACGCTAATACCTCGGTTGATGCAGTTTTTGTTGCCTTGAAACAGGTGGTTTGGCGTCGGTTTACACAGTTAGGTTTGCCATACTGAACGTCGTCAAACCAAGCGCAAACGAACAAATCAGGGATGGAGTGGATCTGGAGTTAACAAGCCACACCCGACTTGGCTGGCGCGATTCCGCAGGCCTGTAAATTGAACTTGGGCAATGTCCCGAGCCTACAAACGCTCATCAGTGGAGACAGACGCGGAAGGAGACCATTGTTCCTATCTGTGATAAAGCTACATCAATTTTGCATTTATGACACTCTGGAGAAGGCAGGCCATGCCAGACTGGATTCTGGGGTAGGTATAGCGGCCGTGAGCGAACCGAGGTGCGGAGTCGAGGGACAAGATGGCAGGTCACATCCTTCTTGGCTCACTTTGGTTGAAGGTTCTTTCGCAACCCCCGCATTCCCCACCTCTGACCCCATTCCCCGCCTTTTAGCTACCCCATCCGACCCCAGGCTCTCTGCTGATGCGAAGAGCGGAGACCGGCCAGGTGAGTTTCGACTCTCGAGGAGCAGCGATAGAGGTGGTGTTGAAGATTCCGAGTCCGGCGCCTCAGTGATGGGTAAAACAGACTAACCGTAGTCCAATGCAGGGTCCAAGCAAGCTGCCTGCTTTACTGCGGACTGCGGCCCCGAGTCGCTATCATGATGCTCCGAGTGCAGTGGCCATTTTGTCGCGGCTCGCGTAGGTACCTATCTTTCCCCTCCATCTCGGATCTGCCGGTATTAAGTTAGACGATCAGATCCTGATCTCGGCTGGCCCAATCAGCTTGCCGATGGCACTCGGGGACTTGCACGCTTTCGCCAGGACATCGGGCCCATCCGCCACTTTCACGGCATCCTGTCTTGTCATTGAGGATCGTTGACCAGCTGCAGGCTTGTCTGTCGCCGCGTCCTCTTGGTGGAAAATACAAACCAAGCGGGGGGGAAACGGGTCCTGGACGACGGGCCTGGAAGCCATTCCTTTGCTCCGTACGCGTGGCCCCATCAACCCCAGAGAAGGCCACTTTCAACCCAGGATTGCCCGATGCTCAACACCAGGGCTCGCCTACCCATCGGTTCATGTTTGAAACGAACAGCCAGGGCTTCTCCGCTATGGAGTTCGGCCAGGACTTGAATCAAGTCCAAGACGCCCCAATCAGGGGCCAGCACGCCGAACAATGCTGAACTCCTCTTCATGGGCTGGATTGTTGGAGATTACATGACGCGATACGACTACAAAAGGCCGGGATTGCTGCCGCCCATGTCTCACCGCCAGACTCTCGGTGCTGGGTTCTCCGGGTCTTGCAGTGAGCGCACTTCATAAACCGCGAAGCAGCTGTCTTGGACGTTGCGAACCGTGACCGCGGATCCTCCACTTCCAACAAGACAACAGCCCCCCAAGTTGCCCAACATGGGGTTCGCGGCTAAGATGTTGCGCAAGATCGTGAAGAACGAGGCCATGGCCACGGATCCGGAGGAGATCTACAACTGGCGTGTGTTGCTGCTCGCCTTCTCGGTGAGTTCTTGCAACCCTCCACTGCTTCCACCATCACCATGTTGCATGTACAGATGCATATGCTGACGCCCGCCCGCTGTTCAGGCCTGCTTCGGCGCCATGTCCTTTGGCTGGGACTCGTCTGTTATCGGCGGTGTTATTGTGCTCGACCCCTTCGTCCACGACTTCGGCCTTGGTGATCGGAAGTCCGTCGCCACGGCCAATCTCGCCGCCAACATCGTCTCGACCCTCCAGGCGGGCTGCTTCCTCGGTGCCTTGGTGGCCTCCCCTTTGACGGACCGCTTCGGCCGCAAGTGGTGTCTCATCGGCATTTCCATCATCGTCATCATCGGCATCATCATGCAGTCTGCCGCCCTCGGCAACTTGGGTCTCATGTACGCGGGCCGCTTCATCTCGGGCGTCGGCGTCGGCGCCGCGTCGACCGTCAACCCAATCTACGTGTCCGAGAACGCGCCGAGGGCCATCCGCGGCCTCCTCACCGGCCTGTACCAGCTCTTCATCGTCACGGGCGGGATGCTGGCCTTCTGGATCAACTACTCGGTCAGCATCAACTTCCCCTCGACCCGGATAATGTACGTCTTCCCGCTCGCTATCCAGGCGCTCCCGGCCCTGATGCTGTGCCTCTGCATGCTGCTGTGCCACGAGTCCCCGCGCTGGCTGGCCCGCCAGGACCGCTGGGAGGACTGTAAGCGCGTGCTGGCCAAGATCCGCCACCTGACGCCCGAGCACGACTACGTGCGCGATGAGTTCCGCGAGATCCAGGACGCGCTCGAGAAGGAGCGCCGCGAGATCGGCGACGCCACCTTCTGGAACCTGCAGCGCGAGATGTGGACCATTCCCGGCAACCGCAAGCGCGTTCTCATCTCCATCGTGCTCATGATCTGCCAGCAGATGACGGGCACCAACGCCATCAACACGTACGCCCCCACCATCTTCCAGAACCTGGGCTTGACGGGCACCTCGACCTCACTGTTCAGCACGGGCATCTACGGCATCGTCAAGGTCGTCAGCTGCATCGTCTTCCTCCTCTTCATGGCCGACTCGCTCGGCCGCCGCCGCAGTCTGCTGTGGACCTCCATCGCCCAGGGCCTCGCCATGTTCTACATTGGCCTCTACGTGCGCATCGCCCCGCCCAGGCCAAACGAAGCCGTCCCGCCCGCGGGCTACTTTGCTCTCGTCTCCATCTTCCTGTTTGCCGCGTAAGTGTCTCGTCCTCTCTGCTAGCCCCCCATTCCCCATTCCCCCGCTAACACTCTCCCCCCCCCCCCCCCCCCCCCCCAGATTCTTCCAATTCGGCTGGGGCCCGGCCTGCTGGATCTACGCGAGCGAGATCCCCGCCGCCCGCCTGCGCTCGCTCAACGTCTCGTACGCCGCCGCCACCCAGTGGCTCTTCAACTTTGTCGTCGCCCGCGCCGTGCCCACCATGCTCGTCACGGTGGGAAGCGACGGATACGGCACCTACCTCATCTTTGGCAGCTTCTGCTTCTCCATGTTCGTCTTTGTCTGGTTCTTCGTGCCCGAGACAAAGGGCATCTCGCTCGAGCACATGGACCGCCTGTTTGGCGCCACCGACGTGTCCGAGAAGTCGCTGGCTGCTGCCGAGGAGGAGGGGGAGAGGGAGAGGGAGAAGGACCAGGGAGTGCCTCGCGCCCGCGAGGCTGAGGTTGCTTAGAGAGTATGGACTGCGGTGGGGGCTTTGTTATGATGATGATGATAGAAACGTGTTGATGAGTCAACTTGGTACTCAACATTAGTAGACTTTTACAGCATACATGTAGCAGAGAGCTTTATATTCGGCCGTTTGGGTTCATGAACGCTTAAGACGGAATTAATACCATGCACTTGCTTGCTCGAGTCAACGTACAGAACCTGTGTCCGGAAGCAACTTGAAGCGGGATCAGTGCCAGCACTCCCAGGGCATATCTTGCAACAGCATGAAAGGACGGATGCGGCTAACATTGGGGATGATAGGTATGCTGATACATTCCAAGTCGACACCACGACGTTCCCAAGCTCAGCACAATGCGCAACTCGAAATCAGCCGGAATCAGAGGCATGAGTATCATCATTACAGTGCATCAATCCCTCCTATCTCGTCGGTATCAAAAAGATCGTCCCTGACGTGCTAAATTGGGAAATGCAGATCAAGCCGAGGTGCAGTTCACTTCCACCCCAGCGTCACCGTGACGGGTATCCTGGATGCAAGCCGTATCAACGTCGGCACCACTACTTTAGCACGAGCCGCCAGGGCAGGCAACATTGGTGCCGTAAACACCGCCGTCGACGCCAGCAAGCGTAAGCACCGCACCAACGACACCGCCGAGACCCTCGCCAGCAATGAAACCTGTTTGAGAGAAAGAGCAGCGGTTAGCCTCGTCTTTATCATTTTCCGTCCAGGGGTCAGATGGGACCACTCACCGGCCGCAACGGCATAGCCGTAGATATCCCAGGTGCGCATGTCATACTTCCTCCAGAGTGCGGCAATGATGGCGCCGAGCAGCGCAGCATTGGCGAACACGGGGGCGGGAATGACCCACGACAGGGCGATGGCGCCCCAGTTGGGCAGCCACTTGCGGTACTTGTCGCGCTCGCCGACCAAGTAGAAGTGCCGAAACACCACCTGGAGGATGGAGACGATGCCCATGACGATGGCAAAGACGCCGCTCGTGAGCGGGATCGAGACCTTGGGGTCCGTGACGGCCTGCGCGACGGCGGCCCAGGCCGACACGGAGGGAACGAAGAAGGGGCACGTCTCTTCCTCCGGGAAGTTGGGGTCCCAGATGCACGGGTAGGCCGACGTGAAGAGCACAAACAGGCCTGGGCCGAGCCAGATGGAAATGAAGCTGCCAATGGATTGGGCGATCCACTGCTTGATGGGCGACGTGCCAATCAGGAAGCCGGTTCGGAAGTCGCTCACCAGGGCCGTGGCCATGTCAGCACCGCCCGAGGCGAGAGCACCGGCGACCAAGTTGATCTTTTGGGCTTGCTGGACGCTGTAGCCGCCGTCCCTGGTGGCGCCGCCAAAGACGAGCTGCGACGCCTTGGCGGCAGCCGTGAGGGGCGTGGCGTCGGTAACGGCGCCAATCTGGATGGCGAGGAAGGAGAAGAGGAAAGCAAGAACGACGGCAAGGATGGTCAAGCCCGGGTGCGTGTCCCACTGGAAGTGGAAGACAATCATGCCGACAACCAGGGTGACGAGAAGGCCAAGGGCCCACATCCAGGTCTTGACTTGCTCCTCCGGCGGGAAGGGGTCCTCGACCACGTTCTCGTCCTTGTAGCTGCTGTTGCCATGCTTGGCAAAGAAGGCGCTAGACTTGCCCCGGGCTACCATCCTGTCGTTGATGCCCGAACAAGACTGGTTCCAGGCCGACTTCATGCCCGACCAGATGGCCTTGTACTGGATAAACAGCTCGGCCATGGAGGAGCACACCATGACCATGACGCCGGGCCATAGAAGCCAGTACCGAGGGGAGGGCGTCCGCTTGCCCAACTGCGAGAGAGACCAGAAGCTGTAATAGCCGTCCCACTGGGGATCGTCAGGGTACACCTGAAGGCCGATGCACTCGCCGTAGTGCACCAGAGCCGGGCCAATGATGGCCCAGGCCATGACGGAGCCGGCGAACATGGAGATGGCGGGGTTTAGGCCGATCAGGATGCCCGAGCCGATGAATGCCGGCGTCCACTCAAAGTACCAGCCCCAGGACTCAATGTTCATGGCCCAACTGGTGTAGCCGCTCCAGATGTGAATCCAGGTGAAGACGTGCCAGTCGTACAGGATGCCGATGGCGTAGTAGGACGCGACGCGGTGGACGAGGGCGCCCATGAAGCAGATGCCGAGGCACTTGAGCTTCTTGATGGCGTCGATGCTGCCTGCAGCGCCAGCGTGCATGGACCGGATCGTGATGGCGACGGCGGTGGATGTGGGGAACATGAGCTTCAGCTCGCGGGCGACTTGGATGATGAAGAACCTGCGGAGCGGCGTGACGTAGAAGAGGCCAATAAAGGAGGCGACGAGGGTGATGGTGAAGATGGCGCCAATGTCGTCGATTGGTGTGCGGCCCTCGCCCATGACGCCCAGTCGATACATGGCGGGGATGGCAGCGACGAAGATACCGCCAGTGCCACCAGCGCCCGTCGCAGCAGCCTGGACGATGGAGTTCTCCTGGGGACCAAAGACGCCGCCGATAATGGGGAGGCTTTTACCCGACTTCTCGAGCAGCCTCAGGACACCATAGCCAAAGATGGCACCGAACATGTTGGCGCTGAATGTGAAGCCCGTCTTGAGACCTGCCCCGACACGTTAGTATTGCGGTGTTTGGTGTGCATTTTGGGAGACATCAGGGCGCAGGGGCGGGGGCAAACTCACCCAGATACAGGTTAGATGCGCAGACGAGGGAGCCCAAAATGCAGCCGACAACGACAGCCCTGATGGTGAGCGGGTTGTCCTCGTGTGGGATCGAAGGGTCCAGGAGCAGCGGGCGGTAGAGGTCTTCCTCCACCTCCTCGCCGGAGCCGGCCTCGCTTCCCACCTTGTCGACCTCGACATTGTGCGTCTTGAGATTGGCCGTGTTCTCGATGGGCGGCTGGCTCTCGGAAAACGGGCGAACCGCGGCGGCGGTCGCATTGGCCTCAAGGGCCTGCTTCTCGTCCATGGCCATTGAGAATTTCTGGTGTCGGTGTCTCTCAGATAGGGCAAGACCAGTGAGGAAAGGCTCACGGCCTGGCTTGGCGAGACGCGATTGACGATGACGGATTGGGGTGAGGACGTAGAATGAGGGAATCCAGGGAAGCGGAACGCAATGGCATGCGGCAAGCCTTTAATAAATAAAAGGTCGAGTTATTGAATCGTGACGAGCTGCCCTGCGTAATGACTGCGTGCGTGCATCATGCACCGATTAACTGGCCGAACATTGAACCGGAAGCAGAATGTGTTTTGGCCTGCGCTTATCCGGTTGCCACCCAGGACAGGCCCTGTCCGCAGGCCGGGTTGCCATGTGCTGCTTCATCTACCCTCGTGATAAGGAATGCGTCGAGAGATGGGATGGAGGAATATCTCTTCTGCCGGGGACCATTGGTGGTCTCTGCTCTCTGGCTGGCTGGCACGCACAGGACCGGTTGAGGGCGTTTGCCGCATTCCGCGCAGTCGGCTGTCCACTGATTCGCCGGAACAAGGGCGGCAGATCTCGATTGGGCAGGTCGATAGCCACCGTTTTAAGTACCAAATTTGGGGCGGCAGGGCAGGCAACTCGGTTCCCGAGAACACTTGCCACCATGAGACGCTTCAAAGTGAGCGAGGGCCCAGGGGAGCTGCCGATCAGGAAAATGAAGACTGGGAGTGGAATGTGGGGTATCTTGGCCTTCCTTCCTGATTGGGCTTGGCGCGACGAGATCGACGCTCGATTCCGCACGGTGCATAAAAGTGAAAGGGACCTTGAGGGTTGTTTTAGGTCCTGCCTCGCCTACTACACGTTCCATCATTGGATAGGTTTTCCATCTCCTTGAGGACAAACATAACACACAAGGGGTCTTTCATATCTTCTTTGGCGCTCTATAATCGCGACGTGGACTGGGAGAAAAACCCGAATACGCCGACAAGGTGCTGCTGGCTTTTTACTGATAGTTCTGAAGCACAGTGTGTCGATGCCGGCCGCGCACGGCTTCTTGAGACTGCGAAGCGAGCTCATTGGCTCGGTGCTTACAGCTTGTGACGAAGAAGGCAGGTTGGAGTTTTGAAATTTGAATGGCGAAGGCCCGGGCGGTTGCATTACACCATCCCACAAACTTGAAGAGCAGGCAGCCTGGCTCGCTCTCGAGTCTCGACCATCGCATCTCCACCTCAGTACGAAACACCATGCGTGGTTTATCAATCTTTTGGTAACCCCCGATCCACTTGGAGCGGAAGACACTACTACAACCGGCTTGGGGCATGTAAGCGTGTCCAGAGTGGAGATCGAAGCGGCCTCGAAGGGCGCGCTTGTTGTCCAGGCTCAACTTGTCCCGACCGGCAACGGAGGGCCGAACATGGCAGGAACCGCGGAAGGTTCGGCGGATAGCAACCACCGCGGTGTGCGGCCGATACTTATCTCAGCATGGCAGCCAGGATTCTCATCATTATCGAACGAATGAAGCATCATCCTCCCCTTCTCGGGGGCCATTTTGGGAACAAGCACGCGATTCCAAATGTTCAAGATTGGGCTCATGCAGCCCATGGGCCATGATTTACCGACTCGTGAACCGGAGACAGGTAGCGACGCGTCTGACGGGAGTCTGGGCTTCCATCCCGCCCTCGGCGCCGCCAACGAGGACTCCCTGGGAGTCTGTGGGAGGGCGAGCCCGCCAATCTCAATATGAGTATACAAGAGCCCAGCACATCGAACACACGCAGGCAACGTGGCGGCGTGCGGCATGGCTTGCAGGCGAGTTCCAGCCTTTCGATCTGGAGACAGCCTTCCGTGCCCTGTCTCGGCCCCGTCCCGCAACCGCCAGGGCTGAAAAATGAAGAGTGTGGGGCATTGGCTACTTACGCAGCGAGAAGTTCGCCATCTCGAACTGAAGTTACTGAACGAGTTCATCAGACCACAAATCGGCACCCGAATCAGCCCACGTCCCGTCTCTTTGGAGCTGCCCTTCCAGCACAAGACCGTCCAGATACGAAAGCATCCGAGTGCCCCGCGCCATCTAGGCATTGCGCCGCTCTTGCTTTGAGCTGTGGTGACTTTTCCCGATTCCCACAGGATTTCGGGCTTTCGTTCATGATTGGGTCCATTGGGAAAGCAGCTCGCGTGTCTCTATCGACGGTTGGTCGGCCCAATTGTCTGTCGTACGGGAACGGGAGCTGCCCCGTTTCATCCCGGCAACCAACATGAATCAACCGCCATTCACCTGCCAATCCAGGCAATAAGCAGCCGATACCACTGAGGAGCCGGGAATGCAGCGCGCCACGATGCTCTGAGGTCTGAAAGCCCGAGTGTCAGAAGCCAGGTGGATGAGAATTCGATAAGGTCTGAAACTATATCAGGATGCGAGTCATTGAAGAGTGCCATCGAGGTACTTACCAACTCGGTGATTGACAAACTGGTTCTCTTGCCGGTGGGGCCTTGCGGTTGGTGTAAGCATCGCCAAGATTGTACCGTCGCGGCGCCGCCAAGCCACAAAAGCTTGTCTCCTGCCGTTCCTGCCAAAGCGCGGCTCGCTCGATCCTCCCGAACGGCCGACTACGAATCCCGTTAGCGCTGGAAGTCATCTGACCATGACCCACCCTCTCGCTGACAGCAGCCCGACTCCTCACCATCAACAGCTCCGACCGCGGTTGGCAACCACTCAGATCTATCAGGCCAAAGACAGGCGAGACGCGGGTAAACAACGACCTCGCCCTGCTGTCCGAAGACAGGACTCGAATACAATAAACCGAGCTCTTCCGAGTCTTCAAGTTTCTCGGTTGATAACCTGAAGGTACCAACAAGTTCAACCCCATCACAGGTAACAGACATGGAAACTGCAGCAAGAGATGGTGCGTTGTACCTTTATGGCGTCAAGAAACTACTGATCTCATTACCCAGGGCGCCTTAGCAACGCTGTGCGCGGAATCCATCCCGTCCGATCAGACCCGGCCATCACAATCACCGCTTCAAGTTTACAGTCTTGGCGCGAATAAATTCGCCATGAATGACACTATTTGCATTGAAACGTAGACGGTAGTGGATCTCTTCGCTTCTGCTACGAAAGTAACGATTTCCTTGGTTGAGCGGTTTGGAGTACAAGTGTCAACACAACATTGGTCAGAAGACACAAGAGAACCTTTTGAGAAATCCTTCACAGAATGTCTTTGCAACATGATGTGCTAGGCTGTCCATTCAAAATACCGAGGCTGTTCAGCTCTGAATTCCGAGATCCGTGGCCGGTGGCCTCGTCTCGCAACGACGCCCGCGGGTTTGAGCCTCCGACGGGGAGGGGATCGCCGGCCCCAGAGGAGGTATTTTTGGAGTCGTCCCGGGGAAGAAGACCCCAGGTTCCTGCCTAATAGAGATGTATCGGCTTGTTGCTCCAACACTATTCTCTTCATCATCATCATCATCATCATCATCGCTGAGCAGTTACCGCCTCGAGACATTTCCTCAACAAGCTGGCCGTGTTCCTCAATTTTCCTGCCTTGATCCGACGACCACCCACTTCGCACTTCGCACTTCACACATAACCGATCAAACCATCCTCGGCATCAAGTTCGATCCAGTACCACTTGTCGACCCTCATCCTATCACAAACCATCACACTTGCCTCGACGATATCACCATGCGCGAGATACAGATATATGCTTATAATATATGCCCTATCCATCGCTGCTCGATCAAGCCTCGCTCCAAGGAAACCCCTTTCCCTGCCGCCAGAAAGAAGGCTAAGCCTGGTAATAAGGCGTTTGGAGCATGCGGCCGCAACCCAGCGAGGCGGGAGTTGAAGGCGGACTGCAAACAGTGCATAAAGAAGGATAAGGACAAGAAGCAAGCGGAGAAGGAAAAGTTCAACACTGCCGTAAAGAAGGAGCTGCAGAAGAAGGCCAAGGTACTGGAGCAGTAGGCGATGGAGAATAGCAGTCGTGGATCTTCGTTGAGAACTCGTGCGCTTCGAGAACATGGAAGTGGAGGCCCGGAATGGTTCTGGAAACCTACCCGGGCCGGAGTCCAAATACGAGCTGGTCTTGTATTGAGGGCTGCCGTTCGAAGAAGCAGAAGTTGTCGATTTCTACTCGTCCGATGTGTGCGTTCCCCGCTCTTTCTTCATCCAAGATCAAGTACCTAAGGTAATCCTGCCCAGTCCCGCCTGTGTAACCTATTTCGCGCCTGGTCTGTATTCCAGGTTCCCTCGGCGCATGTTCTCTCATTGTCTCACACATCGCACCTTTACCAATGCAAACTGCTGGGCTACCCTACCTACTCACGGCGGACATAGACCGCGGCATCCCCAAGTAAATCCCTCGGGCCCCAGGTCTACGACCTAGTTGTAGTGGTTTTCGATCATAGTCCACAAACGAGGGGATTCGGGATCAGTGCTGTTGGGAGGTGAGCTTTCCGCCTCAGATCTAGGCAATGGTTGACCAAAGGAACAGTGACTGACCATCTCTCGGCGTTGCCGGCTTTACCGCTCACCTCATCCCAAATCAAAATATCAGGCCGGGCTAGATCGGTGATGATCTGCCTGACAGGAACATTTGGCGAGAACGACAGAACCACGCTCTGTTTGTTCACCTCCAACAATGCTCGCGGGTCTTGGACCACGGTGATGCCCGCCCGGCCTAGGATTTCCCCGTCGGCGTCGTCGTATAGCGGATTTTGAGCAAAGCATCGGATTTCTGGCCGTTGCTCGGTGTGCTGTCTCTCCACGTCGTCCTGTTGTTGCCGGGTTTGGATGATATCCCGGAGAGTCAGAACCAGGGGCATGCTGGGAGACGGTGCGCTCTTGAGCCTCTTGGTTGGATTTGACTGCCATGGTATAGCAAGCGAAGGCAACGATGTTGCTCACTGTCGGTAGCGTGACAGTGTCGAACAAGGCGCGGAGCTGGGTACACTGCGGACTCGCTTCCCACTGCTTGATGCCGTCCTTGGTTAGCAGAGCGCCGAAAGTTCCACTGGAACTAAGGTAGGTAGCTTAGTCAAATGAAGACTGGTTGGACGCACAGGACATATTCTGTGTTGTCTGTGTTTCACTTGTAGATCATCCCAGTTCTCAGCCGAGTCTAAGCGACACTGCCGTTGATGGCGGGGATCGAAATGAGAGGCCAACACTCTTGGTCTTGATCTGAGTCCGGCTTGAACTCGTGCTCGTAGATGCGGGGCCTGTGGGCCGGAGGGTTGGCGCAGTGGTAGTCGAGCTGGCGGACGACGTCTTGCAACGTGCGATGTGTGAAGGAAGGCACCCCCTGGCTCGTACTTCAGGCGGAGGCGGCCGACAGTCATCTCAACGTCCTCGTCCAGCTCTGCGTCACCGACCGGGCCGTCGACATAATAGCTGCCCAATATCGCAAGAATCGATTATTATTATTCCTCCTACACCGCTATGCCCTGGGGGCGTGCCGCACCTTCAACTATTTACTATACAGGAAAACCGCACCCTTGCAGGCCGGATGAAAAACCCATATCGAAATCAAGGAAACGATCAGTGACTGAGCCTGCAAATACAAAAAGAGAAGGCCTCCTGGCCTTCGAAGGAGGGGGCATCAGACCGCAAGCTCCAGCTCCAGCCTCCTGGCCAGATTGTACATCGGCAGCCTCCCTGAGTCCATCAGCCAGCCTAGGATCCTCCGTGTTAGCCGTGCAGCTGTGGGACTGATTCCCTGTAGAACAGAGTAAAAATCCCTTCGCGTTCGAACATCAGCTCTCTCCCATCTTCGAGCCAACGGTGGCGCCAGACACCACATCACCAGGTGTTCGGCAGTCTCTCGCCCTTCCCCACACTCGCAACTCGGCGTCAAGACCTCTGGAACGCCCCGTTTGAAGAGGAAGTCCCGAAGGCCTATCGCCCCAGTTTGGATCTGGACCAGCAGCGAGCTTTTCGCCTTGCTTAAGCCCTCGTGCCTCTTTAGGGTTTTGTCTTTGAACAGGGTCTCCTGCTGGTGATCGAAGTCATCGGCTGGCCTTGTGACTGCTCGGCCATCCCGCTCCTTTAGCCACCTCTCCTCCCAAGCCTCCTGCACCACCCTGTCTGTGTCGGCTGTTCCCCCTGTCCAATCTGCGATTGTGATGGCGGCTGTTTCCACTGCTGTAGGCTTCTGCGGTCCGAAGGCTCGTGGTCGACCCCTGCCGTTCTTCCTCGAGTTGAGTCTCCGGTAGATATCGTTGCTTGCCCTGTGGATGATGCTCCCTGCAGTCTTGTTCGCGCCTTGGCTGTCAGCTAACGAGGGCATTCGCAGCCGGGCCTCAAAGTCAGCTAGTCGCTTGTTGAAGTACAGGTCCAGCGGTGGCACTCATGTCTCTGTTTCAAGGTTTCGAATAGGAGTGGACTTGAAGGCCCCTGCTACTATCCGTAGGCTCTTGTTCTGGGATTTGCTGAGGGCTTTGGTGATCCCTCTTGTTGCTGGTTTACCCCCTTTCTCGGTGGGGATGTGGAAGGATGATGCGCCATAAGCCAGTGCTGACCAAATGCACTTAGAGTACACCTCTCTTGCTTTAGTTAGCCCCAGACCCCATGTCATCGCCCCAATTCTCGTCAGAGCATAGCTCTGGGTCTTCAGCTTCCGCTCTACTGCTCCTAGGTGTGCCTTCCAATTAAGCTTCCAATCCAGCCAGACTCCAAGGAATCTAGCTGACGTTGTAGGCTTCACTGGGCTGGTACCTCTTTCTGGCTGCACGAGGTTCAGCTGGTTGTCCCACTGTTTGTGCCCCTTGTTGAAGTGAATCAGTTCGCTTTTCTCTGGGGCAAAGGACATTCCCCGGGTTTCTGCCCAATGCAGGCACGTCTCCCACGCTGCCTCCAACTGTCGAACATTAGCCTCTGGCTCCCGGCCAAAGACTAAAAGGTTGGTGTCGTCTGCAAACCCTGTGATCGCCAGGTGGGGATGCTCTTCTTTCAGCTGTTTGTACAGGGAGGCGATGTAGAGAATGAAGAGGATTGGGGAAAGAGGAGAACCGTGGGGGACACCAGCTCTTATCGTTGTTAGTTGAGCTGCCTGTCCATCAAAGTGAAGGGTGGCCTCCCGGTCGGTCAGCCAGTTCTTCGTCCAGAAGACTAACCACCTTGGAAAGCGCATTTCTCGGAGGGTAGCCAGCAATCGGACGTGGTTGACTGTATCGAAGGCCCCTGAGATGTCCAGCTGGAGGAGCGACGCTGCAGCTTTCTGCCTCCACGCTTCGTGGACCTGTGCTACTACTAGCCGGATCGCCAGCTCTGTTGACCGGTGTGCCCTGTTGCCCATCTGCTCGTCTGGAAGTAAGCCGTTGGTTTCTGCAGCTTGAGTGACCATTTCAGCTACTACTGACTCTATTACCTCCCCTAAGGTCGGTAGCAGAGCGATGGGCCTGTAGCCTCCAGGCGTTTGGTATACTGGCGGGGCCTTTCCTGGCTTTGGCAGCACCACAGTCTTTGTTCTCTTGCACCAGTTTGGAAACCATCATAGTTCAAGACATCTTGTGGCCAGGATGGCAAGCACCTTGGCCAGCGATTTCCCACAGGCTTTCAGGAGGCCCATGGGGAGCAGGTCCTCACCTGGTGCCCTCCAGGGGCTCGCTTTTCTTATTGCCTCTGCCACCTCAGCCGGCATCACCTTCTGCTGAATATCGAATCCCTGCTCCCAGTCGTCGAGGAAGACTTGGTCTTGAACGTCGGCGAGGTTGGCTGCGGGGCTTGGAAAGAACCTTTTGGCGAGAGCCTCAGCCTTCGGGTCATGGTCCGCAGCCACCACCTGTCCTGAAGCATCTGTGAATGCTGGCAGCCTGGGGGGTTCTGGTGGCAGGAAGCTCCGTAGCCTGGCCCACCTCTCTAAGGCACACATCTTGTCTGGCGTCTTCGCTTCGCTTGCCTCCTGCACCTCGCAAGAATCGAGGGGAAGATTGATGTTAGATTCCAGGTCGAGATTGAGTTAAGTACTACTATCTTAACGCGGGATTGTCCTCCTTTAAGGAACCACCAAAAAAAATCAATCAGGCATCAACAGCATTTCAGTTTCTCACAAACACCTTTCCGTCCAGGTTACCCCGCTCGTTGGTATGTGGCCAGAGTCCGGCCCGGCCCCCAGCCTGCGGCCTGACCACCTCACGCAAACGACCGCGCAATGCATTTATGCAGCGCAGGGGCAAATGATAATGTTGGCACTCCACTGGCATCATGTGTGTAAAAGGCACCACAATCATGCAGTCCCCGCTAAGCCGCGAAGCAAACTGAACAATGCCTTATGCCTCATGGCCCATGCTACTTCTGCCGCGGAAAGGAGGCCTTGAGCAGGACGAAGTCTGGAAATGCTCAATTCCATCTAACTACGTCCTCGGGATTACAAGTAGTAGTTTTTACTTTTTGCCGAGAGCAGGCCGGGCATGATCGATGGTCCAGTGCTCGCGACTTCTCCGAGCATGACCGGACTCATGGGTCAATGATGCACGCCAAACGCGGGTCTGGTAGTGCAAGTCCGAGTTTCATATCTTTAACGGGCCTTCGGCGACATGAATAACTGAAGTCAAAGTTCGAGGTATCCCGAGCTTCCAGATGTTACTGTCCACTAAAGTCACCGGACAACAGACTCGGAGGAGCCATAGCGGCCTAGTTTTGAACTGAATCACTTCCAACGCTTGCGAATGAGGACGGAGACCTAAGGTAGGTAGGTGAGTGACACAAAGTCAACTGAATCCACTGAGTTTACCTTAATTACCTTGGGTATAATAGGAAGAAAACCAACTTACCAAGTAGAGGGTTGGAGTATGAATGAGCCCAGGAAAATTTGTTGAGGCTTCATTAACGCCTGCCTGTGTTCCCATGCAGGAGTGTTGATCTTGCTGATGCGCCATTGGGGCGGTATGAATGTCACGGCCCCGTCCCTTCTGCGGTGTGTTTTCCATCCGCTGAAGTACCTGCCCGATCTTCTACTATTCAACACTGTCGGGCAACTTGAACACTAAGCAGGGCAATCATGATGGCTCTCGTCAGGGTACAGAACCTAGCTGCCGATCCAACTTGAACCAAATGCCCTTTCCATCCGAACGGTTGCTGGGCTGAATTGGGCAAAATCCCAAGTTTTTACGTCAGGCTCCTTACGCGCTGCATTCCTCGCTCCTGCTCTTCCTGCTGGCTCTCTCGAAGGGCACCTTGAATTCTTCCAGGTTCTCGCCACCGCTGTCCTCCATTCTCCAAGTTCCAACGTCTCTCTCTAAATTACTTTCTTCACAACCTCAAGTCTACCCACAGTCCCACACCACCGCTGGCCCAAAAGCACCAGTGCAGCACTGCCGAGCATCATGCATTCCAATCTGATACTGATAGCAGCTCTATTGGCGCTCGTCAATGGCCTTCCTTGGGCGCTCTATCCCCCTCCTGACAGTTCCGAAGTCGATCGCCCGGGCACTGTCTCACTGCGACAAGTGCAGAACCCAAACTTCGTCCGCAACGGTCCGATTCAACTGGCCAAGATCTACCACAAGTACAAGGCGCCTCTCCCGAATGATCTCAGCACAGCGGTGGAGCGTATTCGAAACAGTCTGGGCAAGAGACCGACTGGCAGCGCCGAGACGAACCCCCAGGAGCACGACATCGAGTACTTGACTCCAGTCTCTATCGGCACTCCCCCGCAGGTCCTGAACCTGGACTTCGACACAGGGTCCGCTGACCTCTGGGTGTTCAGCTCTGAGACTTCAAAGAGCGCAGTCAATGGCCAGACTATCTACGACCCCGCCAAGAGCTCTACGGCGAAGAAGATGCAGGGCTACTCGTGGCAGATCGCATACGGCGACGACAGCTCCGCCAGAGGAGATGTCTACACTGACGCGGTCACTATCGGCGGGCTGACGGTCTCTTCCCAAGCAGTCGAGGTCGCAAAGACAGTTTCCGACGCGTTCACCTCGGACTCCGATCTCGACGGCTTGCTGGGGCTGGGATTCAGCACCCTCAATACTGTCGAGCCTGTGCAGCAGAAAACGTTTTTCGAGAAAGCCAGGCCTGAGCTGGATGCACCAGTCTTTACAGCCGACCTCAGAGCTGGTGCTCGTAAGTAACCCATCTTCATCAATGTTTTGCTTTTGTTCGTCCGGAACTCTGGGCTGACACGATGTTTCCGGCAGCCGGCCACTTCAACTTCGGCTTCATCGACCCGGGTGCCTACACTGGCAATATCACGTACGCGCCAGTCGATAACAATATAGGGTGGTGGGTTTGGACATCGTCAGGTTATGCCGTCGGCTCGGGGGCCTTCACGAACACCTCGTCGCCGAGCATTACAGACACGGGTGCGACACTGTTGCTTTTGCCCAGTTCCGTGGTGGAGGACTACTATGCCCAGGTGACGGGCAGCCAATACGACCATTTCCTGGGCGGATACACGCTTCCCTGCAACGGGTCGACCCCCGACTTTTCGTTTGGCGTTGGAGACTCGGGAGCCACGATCACGGTGCCTGGAAGGTACATCGAGTACGCCCCGACGTCTACAAGTGGGAAGACCTGCTTTGGCGGAATTCAGGCGGATGACGGCATCGGCTTCTCCATCTATGGAGACATTGCGCTCAAGGCTGCGTTCGTCGTGTTCGATGCGGGCAATATGCAGCTGGGCTGGGCGTCTAAGCCTCTCAACACCTGAGGAGGCTTGTGGCAATGAAGGGGATTGACGGTACGAGAGTCACGAATCGGGCACCCGTCCTGAGAGGCAACAAACGTTGCGGTGGCCCTGACAATGGCCCATGAATCTCTTGAGATTGGACCCTTTATTTCTCGTTGGTCCATTAACATATATTCCGCAGGTTCAGATCATGGGAGGAAAGATCATCTTTTAATTGCGAGGAGCCCGAGTTTGTACTTATCTGCGCAGCCTTTTCATTTAGTCAGGTGGAAAACGGAACGACAATTCTCATTAGCTCTCCATGACTATCTGCGCGAATGGGATGACCACCTGCCTGCTTGGAGGCCAGAAGCATCAGCTTTTGGTTGAAACTAGACACTTTGGCCTAATTAGCAATGCGTCACTGTCCAGATGAGCCACGCTTCCTAGACCAAGTGGGGAGCTTTCCATGGGTTGATGATGCTTGATTCGAGATGGTAGTCGGCCGAAGTGATGACGGACCTTGTGGATCGTTGACAAAGTCTTGGATGTGGGTGGATCCAACGTCCCAAATAGGAAAAAATGAGGTCGTGCCCGGGTTCGAACCGGGGTTATTGGAAAGTTTGAGGGGTGTCAAAATCCAAAGTGATAACCGCTACACTACACAACCTTCGTAGAGCTGCCACAACTCGATCCTCTTGGTGGTTTATAAATGACAAAAATCAGCGCTCTTCGCGCCCAGAGAAATGAAGTGGTGGTTCTTAATGCTGGCCTGACATAGCGTAAGAAAAAGGAGACACGCCAGGTTCACTTCTTCTCAAAATCCACCAGGTTGGAGAGAACTAGTTGTGCGGATCATCTCACCGGTCGGCTTATAAAACGGGCTTGCAACCTACGGGACTTTCAGCGCGTTCAAGGGTTTGAATGGGCCACTTGCTTCAGGCGACGCAAGGGAGCTGGTCAAGGCAGCCTAGATCTGTTCGGTAGCCCATGACTCCCGGCCCTCCAAATCAGCAAATACCAGTCTACCAGCCCTCCAGAGGATTCCATTTCTCACACACTGGGCCAACCGGATGTTGTAGATTCCGACCGTCTTCGTTGCGGTCAGAGCTGGCATCGATTGTCAGGTCACGTCGCACACCATGCAAAGCCGTAGGCAAGTGCCTTGGATCCAGGGTATCTCCATCCCCAAACACCGTTTATCTCGTTTGTGATTCCAGCTTACTAGAGGCCCATGACCCGACGTTCAGGTCAAATCCCGAGCCCATTCCCAACTGAGCCGTCACACATCCTCCTGCTCATCCAGCGTTGGAAGTTCTACGGGGAACTCCGCGTCGCTCTCGTCTGCGTCCGGATCCAAGAATGCGAAGGCCACGGAGCACGTGTCTGTTAGCCCCCTAGCGCCCAGGGTGTCGTTAGGCCGGGCCTTGATAAGATTCCACCCTCGGGACAAGTCGCTGGCAGTCTTTGGGAGGGCGTAGACGAGCTTGAAGTCGCTGCTTGTTGCCGGTAGGGGAGTTGCCTCGGGCTCTGCGATCGAGGGGGTCAGGCCATTCGGGTAGCGGTCGCGGAGGACTGAGAGGAGCTCGTCGGTTAGGCGTGAGAAGGGCCAGTCGATCATGGCGAACATGAAGATGATGTGGATTCCATATTTGAACCGGATGGTGATTTCGGGATCGCCCGCTGAAGTCGCGTTGCGGGGCTAGGATGGGGTCAGCGGGTCGTGCAGGTAGCTCAACAGCTCGTTAAAGACGTGAAATCCAACGAGATATGGCGGGAGTTACAGGCATGCGGGACAATGCATACCATATTTTGTGTGGCGGCCGAGAGCTCTTGGTCGACTGGTTGGACGGTCGACGCAAGGGGTGGGATTTCGGGGGGAATCTGCGGAAGAAACGGAGCGGCAGGCAGACGTGCCAAGGCCTGAAGCGACGAGCTACAATGCGGGGCCCCCGTGGAGCTTGGACCATCCATCAGGACCCAGACTGATGAAGCATTTTCGAGCGTAAGTTGCTCTCTCACAAGACCTCGTTTGCTAGCGGGCGGTTCCGCCGACAGACCTGTCTGAACCGAGCGCGCCCATTCATTTCCAATCAACCAACAATCGAACGCTGCCGCTGCTGCCGCCGCCACAGATCCAGCGAAACGATGGCTACCACCGACGAAAGCTTGGCCTTGCCAGCCGCCGCTCAACTGCCACCGCCGCCCTCACAAGCCGAAATCGAAGCCATCTATCACAACGCCCGCCTGTCTCTCCCCGCACCTCTTCGGATTCCAATGGCTGCGGCCCTGTCTTTCTTTGCCGGATTCACTGTGGGAACGGCACAGGGAGGCAAGGCAGCCGGTTTGCGCTTCCGTGCAGAGCACGCGCACAAGATGCCCACCAGCAGCACGGGCTGGTACCTGTACCACAAAAGCAAGAATTACCACATGGCCTACGGGGGGATCCTTGAAGGCTTCAAGATGGGACTCCGGGTGTCTTTCTGGACCACGGCATGGTTCGCCATCGAGCAGATGTTTGACTCGTATCGTGGCACCGCCGACCTCCTCAACACGGTGACGTCCTCTGTTACGGTAGCTGGCGGATTCAGTCTCTGGAGTAGGGCCCCCTTGAACTCTTTCGCTGTGCGGTGACACTGTTGGGCCGTTGCTGACATTGAGACCGATGGTTAGATCGCTCTTCCCTGCCCATGACAGCCCGGACGACGAAAGCTGCCCTAGTTGCTGGTTTGATTTGGGGAGGTGTTCAGGACGTCATGAGCCTCGTGAGGGGCCGCCCCGTCGGATATGTCGAATGGACCAAACGTCGGTTTGGCCTCCCGATTCGCGAGCAGCCAAGACGTCCTTAGCGACAGGACTAACGGTTCCTTAAACCGCTTGGTGTGCCACACGAGACCGAACCGGCCAACGGCACATTTGCGGGCCGCCCCGGCGCATCGGGCCCAACCACTCCGTCCATTCGCCGTCTGGCAGAGGCCTAGACCGAGCATTGGATAACTGCGCCGAACCAGGGCCGAACCAGGGCCGAACGAGAAGACAGTCAAACCCACGGTCTGTCAGCGTGACAGCAAGTCATCTGACCATTTGCACGGACCCATTGCTCAGCGAGCGCCGGCATCAACCGTTCTGAACCCCGGCGCAGCCCTTCAGTACCGGGATTGTCTTTTTTAAACGAAGCGTGGTTACGATCTCTCCGGTATCCCTAAGCCGCGGTGCCCCTTTTTCGAATCTCTGAATGGATCGTCGTGTCTCCATTCAGCCCACGGGAATTGGCGAACCGCTGGCGGTGCTGCGCAGCTCGGCCGCTTGGCACCCCCCTCTTTATGCGATGACGGCAGTGAGAAGCTTCTCCACCGCGCGGCTATCTGCGGTTCTTTGATAAAGGACCGGCGATAACATCACCAAGGACCGACAAATCACCATATCGACAATCATCATGTTGCGCAGGCCACTGGGATTGGCGGGGTTCTGGTACGTTCCGAGCAGAAACCGCAGGATGCGATATCGGTGACAACAATGCCCGAGCATGTTTCTCGATTGATATATTAGGAGTTCATCTCATCAGTTGGCGCACTTGGGTGATCAACAATCCGACCCTGAACCCATCGTTGAGATCATCTCGCCGTTGCTGCCACGCTTCTGCCAGCAATTTCACTTCCTGGCCCACGCCATCCAGAATTCGAAAACTACACCTGAAACACAAATCACACAGTACTGGTGCTAGTACAATGGCACCGATTCTCAGGTCCCTGCCTGGCATCCTCCCGCCATGCAGAGTAGCGAAAACCACACAACTTACCGCGACGCACCCTGCGATGGCCTTCTTCGCTCCCGCCATGCATGGCCCTCCCCCACACTCATACACAAGGTCTCGAACAACGACAAGATCGACATCAACAACCACATCAGCCCGGTCATTGCACTCATCCTCGAACCAATCATCGCCGTCCGGGCATCTCGCATTCAACAGTGCTGTCGACTTGACACCATCGGCAACAGCACCCGAGCACCACACTGCAGACATGCCTCCATCACCGCCGCTGGCAGTCCTGCCGCTCACCAATGTCCTTCGTTCATTGATGACAACGACCGTCTCATCGTCCCGTCTTCTACTCCCGCCATCCCTCGCCGCCATGTCTCTCCTAGCCAACACCACAAACCCGGTCCTGAACTCGGAACGGAACCCGATTCTCAAATACTTTCTCAAAAAGACCTTCTACGCCCAGTTCTGTGCCGGCGAGGATGCGCCCGAAGTCCGGCAAACCATCGATTCGCTAAAGAGGATTGGGTTCGCCGGTGTCATCTTAGGCTACGCCAAAGAGGTTGTTCTTACAGACGCGCATATGAAGGACCTCGCGTCATGCAGGTCTGGGGTTTCAGCCGACGAGTGTGTGCGGACAGAGATCATGCCCTGGGCGAACGGGACACTGGAGACGGTGCAACTCGCTTCGCCTGGCGACTTTGTCGCCCTAAAGTTCACTGGTGCTGGCAGACAAGCTCTCCATGCCCTCTCTCAGCGCTTGCCGCCCTCTGAGGCCTTGGAAACCGCCATCGACGGAATCTGCCAGCTGGCCGCGTCGCGCGGCGTGCGCCTCCTCTTCGACGCCGAGCAGCAGGCCCTCCAGCCGGGCATCGACGACTGGTCTCTCCAGTACATGCGCACGTACAACACGCCGGACCACGCTGTTGTCTACGGGACATACCAGGCGTATCTGAAGTCTACACCCTTAACTCTGGCTCGGCACCTCGCGGCCGCCCGCGAGGGCGGGTTCGCACTGGGCGTCAAGCTCGTCCGCGGGGCATATCTCGGTTCCGACCCGCGGCATTTAATCCACGACACCAAGGCCGGCACGGATGTGTGTTATGATGGCATTGCGGAGGCTCTGCTGCGGCGGCGGTGGAATGCCCAGCTCAAGCCGGCGAGCGAGACGGACGAGCCGTCGTCCGCGGTCCCCAACGTCAGCCTGGTCCTGGCCACGCACAACCGCGAGTCGGTGCTCAAGGCGCAGACGATCCTCTCCGAGACAAAAGCCGATAGCGACGTCGCGTTTGCTCAGCTGCAGGGCATGGCGGACGAGGTCAGCTGCGAGCTGGTGACAAGCGGCGGCCGCGATGCGAGGACGTCCCGTGCCTACAAGTACCTTGTTTGGGGGTCGACGGGCGAGTGCATGAAGTACCTGCTGCGGCGGGCGCACGAGAACCGGGATGCGGTCCAGCGGACTCGGGCTGGGCGGGATGCCATGCGGGCGGAACTGTTTCGGCGGGTCAGGGGCCTTTTTGGACTGGCATAGGGGGAGCGCGGGTTCGGGCTGGCGTTACGGACACTATCGGTGTTGACGCTCATTTTCATGGTGATGAAGGTTGACCCAGCGATGCATTTAAGAACGGAGTAAGCACATTTGCGTAGAGATTAGCGAGCATAGAAATCATGTTTTGACTTTGAGGACCATGACCCCTTTCGACACTCGTGAACAACGAACATATCTCAGACCATCGTGGTCCCTGTGAACAACGAGAGATTGTTGAGAAGACGACGAGGATATAGCCTCACCTTGCCCCATGTCGCATTAATATTGACACAACTAGTCAGGCTGTCCCTGAACACCCTTGTTCCTGAACGATAACCCCTGGCAGGACGTGTCCCGATGCGAGCCGTCACCAAACAACTCTTGACTCGAACGAGGTGGAGCCTGCCGACGTCGGCCCCGCTACGGCTCAAGACAGCATCCCCTCAAGTCGGGCCAGGAACCGAGGAGCCGTGTTCGGTTGTTCGCGTAGACCAATGCCCCATCGATACTTCGGTGGGCATCTCAGTGCCCCTAGCCCGGGCTGGCTCTTTGGCTGTCCTCCCCCTCTCACCGCCATTCCAGAGCCCAGTGATGCTCAATCCAGATGCCCTAGGCCTGCCCACAGATAGAATCTTCTCTTCCTCTTGACGTTATGAGTTGGCTAACATCATAACCCCCGCAACGCCATGCCCATGACGACCAGGCTCTCCATTTCTCTCCTCCTCTCGCGCTCATCGGCCAGCCGGTCCAGCGCGGGCACCCCGTTGAGCCGGTAGTATTTGCGCACCTTTGGCCAGTCGGTAGCCTGGGCGAGCTCGGCGTCTGTCAGGGGCGCTGGTATCCCCTGGACGTGTTGCCTCAAGTGGTCCCAGATGGCTTCTTGCTGTTGTTGTTGTTGTGTCGTGGCCGTCTCGTCTTGCTCTTGCGCGGGCGACTGTGGAGGGGGGATGACCTTGATCACGATCAGGTCTTTTGTCTTGCCCGGGGTTATGCCCCATCTTCGGTAGGCGTCTGCGATCTTGAGGAGTGCATCTGGTTAGCTGGTGCTTCCTTCAGAAGGGAGTGCGGGAATCGCATTTGCGGCGAACTTACATTGTTGTTTGTGTTGAGGGACACGACGATCTCGGAGTGGACGTTGGGCGTCCGCAATGTCCCGTCCAGCAGCACATTGATCGCGCTATAGACGGCTGAGAGGACATGCAGCCGAGAGATGACCGAGGACGCGTCGATGAAGGCGTACTCGAACTCGCTGTTCCGGGAGAGGAGTTGCTTGTGGAGGAAATCGGTGTTGGCCACGTCACGGAACAATGCGCCGTAGACGTGGTAGGTCGGAGGGACATGCTTCAGCTCGAGCTTCTCGAGAGCCATTCCTGCCCGAGGTGGTACGGAGGTGGCTTCAGATGTGACTGTGTGGTTTTGCTGACGCGGCGGGGTTGGAACGCCTTCCGGTGCTTTCCTTTCTTTGCCGGGGTTGTTGACAGATGGGAAACTCTCGGGCAATGTTTTAGCAGCTATATTCTCTACAAACCAAGGCGACAGAAGTGGACGCGTTGACGTCGGCTGGTGGTGTAGCGTAGTAGGTAGCAAATCCCGGATGTTGATCTGGAGGGGCAAGGAAGCTCTACCATGTGCAGTTAGACATATGGTACCTTAGTGAGGGGTCGCTGAACCTACATAAAAACGTTGAGTGGAGCCATCCAGCTTCGCACTGTGCACCCTCCATTGGAACGCGAGGTTTTCATCTTCTCTGCAATTTAATACCTTACTTTACCTCGCATGGCATCCTCTTTTCAGAAACCCATTTGAAGTTGATAGAGAAATGGTGAAAATTTCTGCCCGCCAGACTTAGAAGTTGATCGTTGAAAGCTACTGTATAGCGGACTCAACGGCTGTCGGTTAAGACGTGCGGTCGGCATGCGAATACTTGCACTGTACTCTGGATGCAGCGATTTTTGAAGCATGTTCTGGGCGGAAGGAAGTCCCGACAATCTGGACCACTGCGGCGCTCATTTGGAACTGGCCCGCTTGGCACTTGGCAGCAGGCGTGCCAGGCCTTATCGGTGCGGATATCGCCCCTGAGAATCTGGGGACGCCGGCAATCTCCATCTTTCTCGAGTCCCATCGCTCAACCATCGGCAAACCCCGTGCAGGCATTCCATCGTCGAGCTCCGGCCAAGCAAGGCACGGGTGAGTCTCCTACGCGTTGTGCATTCATTGTATTGTACATGTAGTTTTAGACAAGCACAGCGACAAGAGAGTCAAAGCAAGGGTCCTTCCCTCCCGCCCGCCTCGACGCCCGAGTTTGGCGCGGCACAGCATCACACCCGACCCCAAGCTCCGGTTCGAGCCTACAACGGATACCCAGGCAGTGTGCACCGGGAGCTGCCGGTCGCTGAAACATTGCCCTACTCTGCACCAGGCGGGCCGTTACGATGCCCCAAGCCCGCCCACTCAAGCGGCCGAGCGACGCCGGCGATGTCCCAGCCGACACGGGCTCCGCGCCCAAGGTGAAACTGGCGCGTCTCGAGCGCGGGCCCGAGGACTTCTCCAACGTGGTCAAGACCAAGTTGCAGTCGTACACGCGCACAGGGCAGGCCTGCGACCGGTGCAAGGTGCGTCGCCTGCCATTTGCACAACCTTTGGGCATTGGGATTCTGCGGAGTGGGACTGACGGTCGGCTTGTTCTTTAGGTGCGCAAGATTCGCTGCGATGCGCTCCCAGAAGGTTGCTCGCATTGCGTGACTCAGAATCTCGAGTGTTATGTCACGGATCGCGTCACCGGCCGCACCGAGCGGAGAGGCTACCTACAACAGCTCGAGCGCGAAAAGGGCGCCATGCTCGTCCATATCCGCGAGCTCGAGAAACTTCTCGAGAACAACGGCGTCGAGGTTAGGCCTTGGCAGTGGCCTGGATACACCACCACATACCCGCCCGGCGTCAACTTTGATGCCCTGGGCAACCCCATTCAAGAACCAGCTTCCAAAGACCAATGGCAGCAGGTCGGCCTGGTATGGGCCAAGAACGGAGGTCGCCCGAAGCTGTCGCCGGGCAGCAGCAGCGCTCCCCCTCCATGGTTGCTGCCCGCCTCCAGGCTCAAAGACAGTTACTTGGGCGTGTCGGCGGATAGTGCGCCCCTCAGCTCCATCAAGGGCACAACGCTGTCGATCCTCGGGACTACTATCGACATCACCTCGTTTGACGCCCCGGATATGGACGAGCCTCCCCCGGGCACGCCCATCGGCTCGCCACTGTACAACAAGTCGGTCATGTCCTTCTTCCAGTCCTGCCTCAATGTCAATCCGCCACTGGGCAACGTCGAGCTGCCCGCCAAGCAGGATGCATTCAGATATGCCGAATGGTACTTCCTCATGATCTCGCCCTTCCTTCCAATCCTGCACAAGCCGTCCTTCTTCCAACTCGTAAGTTTCCCACTGGCTGTTCTATCGACCCTGAGCATGGCGCTGATTGGCCCGCAGTTGACGCGCATCTACGACGACCCGACCTTCAAACCGACAGTCCCAGAGCAAGTGCTCGTACACATGGTTTTCGCCAGCATCTACTTCCAATACGGCATCCGGAATCGAGAGGAGCCCGACAAGTACGCCCAGCTCAATGACCTGTCGAACAAGCATTACCACTGGAGTCTCAACAAGTTTTTTGATCTTGCCGCCTCCCAGACAGTCACGGCTGTCCAGGCCCTGGCTATGATTGTCTCCCATACACGCAACTTTCCCAAGCCTGGTTGCTCTTGGATCATCGCCAGCTACGCCTTTGTGCGGGCCATTGAGCTGAACCTGCACCGGGCTGTCCACATTGCCGGCGGCGGCACAACCCTCGACTATGAGGTGCGCAAGAGAGTCTGGTGGGCTATTCTCGGCATCTTGAGCACCCTGAACGGCCGCCTCGGCAAGCCGATGCCCATCTCGGCGGAAGAGTATGATGTCGAATTCCCCATCGCCATCAACGACGAGCTCCTAGGGGAAGAAGGCATACTGGACCCTTCCAAGATTGGCCATTGCAGTTACCAGGTCGGCTTGATAGGGTTCAAAGTCATACCTCTCTTCATGGAGATGTATTCCAAGATCTACGGCGTGCGGTGTGATCCCAGCAAATACGTCCAAGTGGTCACCCAGCTCGAGGAAGCCCTGCGCGATATTACCGACAATCTGCCCGACGAGCTCAGGGTCGACAAGTGCCAGTCAACACACCAGATGTTCGCGCTTTATACTCAGGCATTCTGCCTCGAACTCACCCTGTGTCTCCGACACCCCTCGGTGTGCCCGACAGATGATGCCAAGATCTGTGCCGAAAACACCAGGATTTGTGAAGACACGGCGCGGAAGCTCCTCAAAGTGGTTGGGTCCCTGGTCAAGATGAAGTCCTTGGACACTACCTGGTACCAGCTTGCTGTCTACGTGGCCGCCATCTTCTCATCACTCGTCGCACATTGGCAGAGGCGATACGAAACGACAGCGTACGAGATCGCCAACCTCCGGAAAGAGATGTCGCAGTGGCTAAACATCCTTGCCGAGATCGGGAAACTCCTTGGTAAGCTACCCGCACACCCAGCAGTCTCCATCGCGAGGGGGATACTGACACACCAGCAGGCACTGGCAACCGTTTGGCTACAGAGATTGGCGTCATCATCCAGAGGACAGTATCCTGGATTGAGCAGGACATGGGCCGGAAGCCCGCTTCGCCGGCTATCCAGCATTCCGTCAAGCAGCAATCCCCAGCTCCGTACCAGCCGTCATCGATCAGCATCAAGCAGCAGTCGGACAACGCACTCGTAACCACTAGCCCAGGGACAAGCGCGGCCGAGCAACGAGACGCCGGCGCGACAAACGGCAGCAGTTACTACGACTCTGGCGTGACAGCGCCGACGGCGCAGTATTCGGCGCTCGGCTACGGCGATCAGTCGGCCACCGTGAACCAGAACGGGAACGGGACGGGCCAACCAACCGACGGGGCACAGTATCTCTATGCAGCAGCGTCTGCGGCAACGGCCGCGACCGCGTCAAACAACACGTCGGCGATGCAGCAAGCGGCGGCGGCGGCGCAGAACCCGCTGATCGCCTTTGCCTCGCAGACGACCGCGCAGCATGTCGCCAGGCAGACGGCGGAGAACTGGCCGGCGCAGACGCAGCTCATGACGGCGCACAGCGCGGCCGCGCCGGCCAATACGTGGCAGGACTGGACCAACGCCATCCAGGACACGCAGGACCGGTACAGCGCCAACGCGCTGCTCACGCTCAACGCGGGGCGGCCGGGCGATGTCGGCGCGGGGGCAGTGGTGGACCACGTCGGCCAGGGAGGAGAGCCCATGGGCACGTCGCATACGGGGCAGTGGCCGCTCCTGTTGTTTCACGACGGGACGGGAGGGGTGAGCAGTGCTTGATGTTCGTCAGCATCCTTCCTTTTTCTCTTGTTTTTTTATATCTGTATCCTCGAGGACTGGTTGATACCATGGTATTGGGCCCGCTTTCTTTCAGCCAAAAAAGCGCTTTCTTATGTTGGGCTTTTCATTTGCTACTCCGGGCTTCGGGGTTAGCCATTGGGAGTCGATCTTCAATGCAGGCCATCTTGGTTGTGCCTCATGTCGCCACCATATTTTGTGGGCCTTTTTCGGTTGGGTGGGCGGGATCGGGGAGTTTCAGGGGTCAGTGGGACAAAGAAGACAATCTGGCATCAGTCTGGCTTCATCTTGGTGTCTATATATACAACGGGGGCGTTCATGATTTTTCGCCGATATGGGAGACCTACTTTACCGAACCTACATGTGTCCCTAGCAACTTGGAATTGAATACACACAGATCACTGAAACAGGCGAAACACACTTTCACGGTCACCTCGGTGACAGTGACGGTATCACTCGACCCTCGGCGCGTACCGACGACAACGGAGTCCGAGTCCGAGTCCGACCAACATCATCGCACAATCTCTGCGTCGCCTAGCTCAAGGTTGTCGCCCAAACGAGGATCGGCTTCGGGTGGGGTCCGGAGGAGGGAGGGGTTGGCAGAATGGACATCAATGGTGTTGACTCTTCCACACCAGCTGGCCCCAGCCGCAGCTTGGCCAGCTCAAGATCCTCCCTGAGCCGCCGCGTGGGATATCGGAAGGGCCGTCGTGGTGCTCCGACGTGTGTCTCAACGAACTCTGCACGTTGCGACGCCTCCGAAATGAGCGGCTGAATATTCTCGAGAAGAGGGCGACACAACACGAACACACAATGGTCTGGAACAAGCCATCACCGGGTGCTGACCTGCACGTCGACATGCCGACATGGCTTGGCGGGGCTGATGCACTTGGCGCTCCCACGGGGATCGTGGAGCGTGGCCGAGGACCAAAAAAGCATGGCATTGTACCGTACATACCCATGCCGCTCTGCAAAGGGAGGATTCCGCGGTAGGCATCCGGATGTCATGCCAGCTTGATCTTGGGCTGTCTGACCCACGCCAAGGACCACCACGAGAATGGTACAGGCCATTCGCTTGCTATGCATCTTTGTCGACCCTCTATTGCGTGCTCGCAGCCAAGCATGCCGTCAAGTCGTCCTGCCCCGTCTTGGGCGGAATCGAGACGAGGAGGGAGATTAAGTTGCCCAACGATCGGGAAGCTTATAAGACTCGGCACTGCTGTCCAGCTGTTACGTCGAGGTGAGTCGCATCGGTTGTCCTTCAGGTTGAAACGCAGCTCTGCAACCCATCGATCGTATCCCAGACAGACATCATGCTGAGAGACGCAAAGTCCGCCGATGTGGACGACTATCCCCATCCTGCCGAGGATGAGGTGGCCCTCTCGCTGGAAGCCGACTGGACCAAGGAGGAGGAAGCCAGGGCGAAGCGGAAGTGAGTTGAACTGCACCACCGCAAAGCATAGGGAACCCGACTAACGAAGCGGTGATGCAGGTTGGATTTCGTCCTCATGCCACTGCTGGGTCTAGGATACTTTTGTCTTCGTAAGCCGTCCCCTGCCATTTCTCTCAGCCCCAGACCTCATTCTCTCCCTGGCGATTCTGCTCCCTCATCTTCGCCGTGTCGCTTCTAAACTGTGACACGTCAAGTTTGAACCACACACGTGGCCCTGAACGCTTGACTGCCAGGTCACCCCCAGTCTTCCACCGCCACAATACCCAGATCCCACGATGTGTTTCTGTGCTGACTCTCTTTTTCTTGCCCCTAGAGCTGGACCGCGGAAACATCGCCAATGCCATCACCGACAGATTCATGGAAGATGTCGGCATCAACCAGGACCAGTTCAACGTCGGCCAGCAGATGCTCTCCCTCGGCATCGTCCTCACCGAGATACCGTCCAACATGATCCTCTACCGGGTCGGCCCCGGCAAGTGGCTCACCCTCCAGCTCTTCCTCTTCGGCACCGTCAGCACCTTCCAGGCATTCCAGAAGGGGTACGGCGCCTTCATCATAACCCGGTTCCTCCTCGGCATCACCGAGTCGGGCTTCATCCCGGGCGGCCTCTGGACGCTCTCGACGTGGTACACTCGGTCCGAGAGCGCCAAGCGCATCATTGTCTTTTACTTTGGCAACCAGCTCGGCCAGGCGTCCTCGAAGCTCTTGGCGTACGGCATCCTCCACATGCGCGGCGTGGGAGGCCGGCCGGGCTGGTTTTGGCTGTTCGTCCTGATGGGAGCGTTTACCTTGCTGTCTGGCATCCTATTTTGCCTCTTCTTGCCCGACTCGTTCAAGAACCCTCACAGGTGAGTCGCCGTTATCGTGGTATGCACCCGACTGCTGGCTGACCACCTACGATCTCGGGCCCCCTTTTGCAGCACCTTCTTGCCGCGCGTAAAAATCTTTACCGACAGGGAGATTCACATCCTGCGAACCCGTGTCTGGCTCGACGACCCCATGAAGGGGAAGAAGAAGAAGCGCATTGGTCGACCTGCCTTCAGGAAGGCCGTAAGTGGTCCCAGCCTCGGTCTGGCCAACTCTGAAGTCCACTATTCACCAAGCTGACGCCCTCCCAGTTCCTGAGCTGGCGCTTGTGGGTTCACTTCCTGATCTCGCTCGCCAACAACGGCCCGCTGCGTGCCTTTGACACGTACGGCCCGTCCATTGTGACCAGCTTCGGGTTCCCTGCGCTCTCCTCCAACGCGCTCGCCTCCGTTGGTCTCTACATCCAGATCCCCGTCGCCTTTGCCTTTAGTTATGTTTCGGATCGTTTGTGAGTTTGCACTCTTCCAGGGCCCGACCAATGAAGTTTGCCGCTGACATGGCCACCGATGAATGTAGCAACAAACGCGGCGAGACGGTCATGGCTGGCTTCACGTGCCACTTGATTGGCTACATCTTTAACCGCGCCTTCACGACTGTGGGTCCCGACCTCCGGGGAGTCCGATACTTTGGCGTCGTGTGGACGCAGGTCTTTGGCACCTTCTCGCATCCCCTCAACATTACATGGATGTCTCTCGCCTGCACCGACTCGGAGGAGCGAGCGTTAGCCATGACCATGTATGTCCGTGCCGCCTCCTTCTTTTCAACTGCTTACTGACCGAACAACAGGGCAATCATGGGCGGCAACATTGCGGGCATCTACGGCGCGCAGATCTTCCGCCAGGACGACCGGCCCCTCTACCAGCGGGGGTTCGCCGTCAACATCTCCATTCTCGTCGCGGGCCTGCTGCTCGCCGTCGTCCGCTTCGTCGACGATCGGCTGCGCCGCCGCAAGGCCGCCAACCAGCAGCAGCTCGACATACAGGCCAACGAGACCGACAATGGCGGAGGTCTGAGCGACAACAAGGACTCCAGGGATGACCGGGCTCCCCGAGTTGCCGCCGCCGACGGTCAGCTGGCGCCAGACCAGAAGGATGGCGTGGTTCCAGTGGGGGTTTGATACCAGACAGCGACGCTGGGCTCCTAGGATCGTGAGAGTGGTCGGGGGGATTCTTTGACTCTTTGACATTTTTGTACGGTACAAGGTTCCGGTTGAGCGGTTGGGTGGACATGGGAGAGGATTATCTTTACTCGCCGGGCTGGCAAGCTTGTCATGCTGTGTTTCCAAGTTGTTCGAGCCACGAGTCTGGCCTGGTTTTAGTGTGGTCACTAGAAAGGGCAAGTTTAGTGGCACGGGGCCCAATCCCTAGTGGCACGGGGTTCGGAAATTCTGCCGAAATTCTGCCGCCCGCCCGGGTGGGAAGTATCGCTGCTTTATTATTATTATTATTATTAATCTTACACCGCAGAGGCTTATGCCTCGCTCAGCTAGAGCAAGCGGTCCCTCCTCGTTGCTTTACATGCAATGCATCCTCTCCCGTGCTGCGCCTTCACAGCGCAAGCGCTGTGTAGGCGTTCCCTGTATACCCTCTATCCAACAGTCCGGAACTCATCCTTCCGGCTTGGTGACGACGGTGCTGTGGGTGGCCATCTCGGCCTTGTGCGTCACTCTAGCGCGCAGCTTGGGCTGCGTGCCGATGGTTTTGGCTCAGCGCTAGAGCCCTATGCGTCTCCCCCTCCTCCTCCTCCTGTTGGCCTCTCCTAGGTCCTCCGTCTCCTTGTCTGGCCCTGGATTCCCCTCCTCCTCCTGTTCCAGTTCCATCGCAAGCCGGTACTCCTGTAGCCGTCCGAGTCTCATGAGCCATGCCACACAACCCGCGCTGCCTCTGAGCAGCGCCCAAGCGCCTCTACCAGGGCGTGTCTGTCCCTGAGCTGCGGTCTTCCCTCCTCGAGCTCCCGGTCCGGGCACCTAAGCACCAGGTGAGCCACTGTCTCTGGTGCTTCCCCGCAGCGGCATAACGGTGTGGGTATTCCAGGGACTCGCCTCTTGAAGAGAAACTCCCTCAGGCCTATTGCTCCTGTGCGAGCCTGCGTCAGGAGTGAGCTCCTTGCCTTATTTAGTCCTTCGTGGGCTGCCAGCGGTCGTGCGGGGGGGTCGAGGCTGTAGAGATCGGCTGCCTTCTTATAGCGACGTGGGCGCTGCGCGTCTGCGCGTTCCATTTGTGCCCTGC